>VDFB02084110.1:0-68111 GCA_007258455.2 Sequoia sempervirens | reverse complement strand
GAGCACCGCCAACATAATTTCTCATTCTTCCATTCACTTTGTGACTTGGCAGCTTAGGGAAGTTACTAATCCAAGAACCACTATTCGTTTCAATTATTTCATTGACTTGGGAGTCAGTAAACTCCACCTGGTCCAGTGTAGCCTAACTTTCATTGCTCAAATATGCATAATAGTGCACTGTTTGTTCTAGAGGTGTGGGTGTTGGAGATGGGAATGTGAAATCCTCCATGTCTTCTTGTGTAGGCTAGTTGTCCATGTCCTCAACTTTTTGCTTTGTACCTTCATGCACTTGACTATCCATTGGAGTGTGCAATGTTAAATGTGAAAGTTCATATGTTGAAACATCAAGTCTCGATAGACTAAGGATGTTCTACAGTGTAGAAGCATCATCGGTGTTAGCAATGTCATACATCTCACTGGGACACATGTCATTTATGAGAGCATTAGAATTGAGGGACCATATCCCTGTCCTTTTAAAGCCAACTTTTATTTTGGATGGAGTCAAAGCTCTTCGCAATGCCTTACTACCTAACTCCACCAATTCTACCCTTCTAATATCAATATTGGGGAATTTAGTGAGAAAATATGCTTGTTTTGATTTGAAATATTGCTTGAATGGTGCAAACATGTTAACATCCAAAGGTTGTAGCACGTGAGAAGTATGAGCAGGTAGTATAAGGAGGTTAATGCCTAACCCCCTTGCCCTTTGGATAGTTGACAATGCAACATGATTTCCATGGTCATAAAAAATCAGCAGGTGCCTATTAATTAGTAGGTGAGACACCCCTAGGAACCGACACACATAAATGTTCTAGCCACTCATAGAAAAGCTCCTTCGTCATCTAAGCATGTGCTTGGGTTGCCATAATTGCGCGTGGTTCATAGTTCACAATGTAATTCTCAATCTTTGTATTGCCCTTGAACAAATAGAAACTAGGTATGGTTTGGCTAGATGCATTAACACAACATAGAATTGTTATCCATTCTCTACTTTTTGGAATGATGTAGGAGACATTCATGTTGCCTTGATGTGCCAAGACCCACATAGTTCCATTTTTTCCAGCTTGAATGCCCGTTTCATCACAATTCCAAAAAATTTCAGGACCGTATGGGGTACTTTCATATGTTGTTGCGAGCGTTTTATAAAATTCAGCTACTATATCGGGTCTAAGGTTTACCGCCTTGTCTTTGTCAAGACCTTTAGCTATGCGCAAGGTCAATTCTGAATGGCACCTCTTGAATCTAGTCCACCATGATTTTCCAGGCAGCCCCTCCGTGAAAGGGTTGGGACTAGTCTGGCATATCTCAACAACCTCTTAATCTCAAGCCCGTGGCCAATATCTGCCATATCTATGCACCACTTCACAATCAAACCCTCCCCCTCTTCTAGTAGGACTGTTGGTGGACCCTTCTTTGAAGTAGAGGTCAGGCCGCCTAACCAATTGCTTACTCTTGTAGTTGGGATTTTCCACTTCTTTGCAGTAGCTCTGGTCGACATCCCATTTATTTCAACATCCTCCAGTGCCCTGTCCATGTCCTCTGATGACCATTCCCTTTCCTTCAATGCTCTTTCTCGCCAGGTCGGTGGTGCACCAACCTCCTGGACAACCTCAACAAGTTTTGGATTTGTGTTTACTTCTGCAACCGGTTGTTGCACATTAGGGACTGCAACAGTGTCTTTCCTCATACAACACGACATCTTTGAAGTCTTGGTTTTAGTTTTTGACCTCTGTTTACCTTTAGACTACACCTGCAAATATTAAAAAAGATATATGGAGTAGTTAAATAAAACAAAAAATTGAACACTGTTGAAGTCACAATGATGCATGAACAGTTTGCATTTATTTAATATGCATCTTGAAATTTTGAAATTCAATGATTTGGTTTTTATGATCAAATTGTAATGCAATTGTCTGGCTTTTGTAATGAAATTGTCTTTATTGTGTAGGAACAGTATTTTTTTTGTCTGTATTTTTCTTGGTTTTTATGAACAGTTTGCAATGCAATTGATGACACTTTCTAATGCAATTGTCTTTAATGAGCATGAACAGTTTATTTTTATTGAATATATGCATGATCTCAGTATATTCAATTTTATTATTTGAATTGAAAAGGCTTGGAGTGGATATTGTTAGTGAGACATGAAAAAACATTGGTTAAACATTATCAAAAGGAAATACAATGGTACATGCATAGTGAGGTAGATAACCTCAACTGAAAGAGAAAGGGAGCTTTCTTGAGTGCAAAGTCGAACAATGAAATGTGAAGAGCAGAACAGAAAAATGTAAAACATATTTCCTACAAACAATCACTTAAACAATTACACACACACATATACATGTGTGTGTGTGTGTGCATGTGTAAGTATACATATAAATATATATGTGTAAGTGTATATATATATATATATATATAAATATATATGTGTAAGTATATAGTTGACAGCCCCTTAGAATAGTAGGGGCCCAGAACTATAGTTTCCCACCCACCCGCCCCTACTATTCTAAGGAGTTCGTTAGGTCAAGATTCAAAATATCCTAACCTCCTTAAGGGGGCAACCAACTAATCTTAATTTTGTCTTGTCCTGTCTATCCATTAAGAATTATTCCTGACCTAGGCATGATTCCAATCGTTGGCGCTGAATCAACAACATAAGACTCCATCTTTATTTTCGATTGAAGCTGTTGATATATATATATATATAATATATATATATATATATACTTACACAGACACATATATATATACACTCACACACACACATACACACACACACACATATATATATTGGAAGAGAATAATATAATTGCATGGAAAAATATCTTCAAAATGAAATCAAGTGAATCCATTTTCATATTTGGGAATAACAAACAAATATTAAAGGAAAATTGCAGAGTTAGTTTGTGCATTGTGAAAGAGAGGAATACAAGTGCATGGTGGAAAACCCTGTAATTGTGAACCAGTGAAACCATAAAAATATTTGGTAGTAAAAAAAAAAAAAAATTCATTTCGCAAACATAACTATTGTGAAAGGAAGAACAAAATAATACGATTGCATGGCAAAATATTCTCAAAATGAAAAGCCGGGCCTAACATAGAGGCAAAGGAAATATGCTCATGTATTAGGTGAAAGCACAAAGTCAGTATCACACTTAAAGCGAAAATAATTCAATGTTGATCCAACTCTTTAAACCTGAACTCACTAAAAGTGGCATTAAGCATGTCTTGAATTTCAAAAATGATGGAAACTAGTAAAATATGTATTTTTTAGTATATTTTATGTTTGTATTTTTAAAATAAAAATAAAAATTATTTTAAACTAGTTTTTAATAAATTAACACTATAATTTAGTTGTTTATAAAATGCTAAAAAAATGAAGCTGCATGGGACGTCAAACTTTTATGTAAATTTTATTATTTTTCTTCAAATTTTTGGTGTGATGCTATGTAACTAAACTTTATGCATGGACAGATATTTTTTCCAATTTGATACATATATTTTTAAATAAATATTAAAAAGTGCGGAATCAAAAATAGTTGTTTCCATCTGACAAATAATCCTTTTATATTAAATATTTATCTAAAAATGGGAAAAAAATTATACCATCTTGAAATAGATTCTTTTATCTAGTGCATCATATTTTTCAATTTTTTTAATGTTTTAGTATTTTTTGTTTGCATGTATAATCAACCTTAATATTTATATTGATAACCTACTTTTAGTAAAACTATAATAAAATATAAATAATAGTTAAACTATTAATAAATATATTTTTGAAAACTACACTTATGGGATCTTATATATTTTATATTTAAAAAAAAAATGTTATTTACATTAGTAGGAGTTATTGAAACTTCAAGTTTTCAAATAATTTTATTTTTTTTGTAAATTGGACTCAAAGTGGTGCTCCATATATTTTTAGCCAACAATTTTAGTTGAAAAGTTGTGGAAGTATCTAACTTAGCTAGAATGAATCTTACTAGATCATATGTTTGACCAAAATTGATTTTTTGTTAGAAATACTTAAATTCGGGCCAGTCGATAAGTTAGTCGAAAAGTGCACAATCCTTTTGCTTTTATCTGATTATTTTGTTCTTCCATGCACAATATGTATATGTATGTATGGAAAGACAAATACATATATAAGAACAAAATAATATAATTGCATGGAAAAATAACTTGGGAATGAAAACAAGCGACTCCATTAAGTATATTTGGGAATAACAAATAAATCTTGAAGACAAATTGTAGAGTTAAAGTCTGTGCATTGTCAAAGAGAAAACCTTGTAATTTTGAACTAGTGAAACCCTTTCCATGTTTGGTAGTAACGATGAAATGAAAAAAGCATTTCGCAGACATAACTATTGTGCATGGAAGAACAAAATAATACATAAACATGCCAGAATATCTTGGAAATGAAAACCAGTCATACCATTTTCATATTTTGGAGTAACATGAGAATATTATAAGCAAATTGCAGAGTTAAAGTCGGTGCATTGAGGAAGACACGAATGCAAGTGCATGGCATAAACCCTCGAAATGATAAACATTAAAACCGTATAAATATTTCCTAGTAACAAGCAAATATATTGTATTCATTTCCGTATTTTGGAATAACAAACAAATGTAAAAAGCAAATTGCAAATTTAAAGTTTGTGCAATGATGAACACATGAAAACAAGTGCATGGCTGAAAACCAGTCAAACCCTTTCCATATTTCGTCAAACAAGTCTAATAGTAATGAAAAACCATTTTAAACCAGTCAAACCCATCTCATATTTTGTGTAAGTAAGCAAATATGAAAAGCATAGTAAACGTCATGCATTGAATAACACAAAATATTGAAATGCACAATGCAGGCTAAATGTCATGCATGGACGAGTGTAGAGGAAAGGAAAAGCAGTGAAAGCAAGAACTTGGATTGAAATGATTTGAAACTCATATAAAGTGTAAGTTGAAACCCCAGATATTGATTTATAGGTCAATGTGACAAAAAATGGCATCCCATTCAAAATCTTTGCATTCATAGGCAGCCTAAATTTATAGCAGTAGAATACTTGTAGCTTGTCAGGATGTTGTTGTTGCTTCCTCTAGACTATCTTCATATTTATGGACCAAATTGTATATTTGATAATGAAAGTGGGACCTGCTAAATGGAAATTTCAAGAGATTGAGTAATGCATTTTTTAATTTGAATTTGTTCTTATATGTTCAATGCTGGTTTGGTGTGGAGTCTTTAATTCGTGTCCTTTTAATTTGAAATTTGAATTCTTCATTGGGTGCCTTCAATTTCCGAGTTTGTATGTATTAATGGTGTGCATTCCTTTGTTTGCTTGACATGAGATTTTGGTGGCTTTAACACCATTGTTTTGGTGGTTGCAGGTGGGAAAAACTGGAGGAGGAACCATTAGTAGAGAGGTTTGATTTGACAGATGGGACACATATGAATGATTGCAACATGTCTGAGTGTTGTGTTCGTGGGCAAGTGTGATGGGGGTTTGGCTGGATTGGATTTGGTGATGGGACATTCTTGGGTGGGTGGTGTACTCGTGGCATCCCAAGTGCCACAAAGGTGGTTGTGATGAAATGCAAGTGGTGACATTATAGGGGAGCTTGGGTTATACTAATTTTATATTTTGGGCTTTTGTTATTAATAGACGACCCCATAACAAGCAATATGGCTTGTATGTTTGGGGTGTCAGATGTGCTTTGAATATTCTCTGACATGTAAGACTGTGAGTATCTATTTGTGTATGGGACAAATATTCTCTGATTATAATACAATTTTGATGGTACAATGATACGTGTACCTTTGTTGACTTTGTGGGTGAAAACTATTTTACATTTGCATATTAAGGCAGTCTACTGTGGGGCCCATGTGGGACTACTTCCATCCCCACTATAGGCTCCCACCCTACTTTGGGCCCCTCTCCCCCCTATTACAATGACTATTTTTTATTTTCTCCCCCCTATTACAATGACTATTTTTTATTTTAAAGAAAAAAAAGGTAAAAAAAGCTTAATACATTTTTTTAAGAAAAAAATATATTAAAAACTATATATTTTTATAGAAAAAAATATTTAAAACCCAAAAAAAATAAAATTATTTTTAAGATTCGCGGGGACCCACACTCCCGTGGGGCCTTAGGGTCGCCACTACCTATCAGTAGTGGTGGTATCCATGGGTACCCTTATATATAGGCTCAAGGGTCGACGCTTCACATATGGCAAAGGGGCTGATACCTCCTTTGGTAATCGGCCTCGCTCAAGCAAAACAATTTAATATATTTAAAAAAAAAAAAAAAAAAAACTTGCACTTTAAAGGGATTCAAAAAAAAAGATTTAATGATTTTTTTTATTTGCAAGAAAAAATCAGAAGATTTTTAAATTTTTTTTACCTCAAACTGTGTGCTGGGGAGGCTATATGGCTTCCCTGGTAAAAGAATTTTTCCTTATAAAATCCCGACTCAGATTTCAACGATTTGATAGGGGATCTTAAGGTTTTTGGCCGCTCCAGATGCAACGGTGAGGTCTATTTGGGCTCAAAATTCCTGGAAAAATAAGACACCTCTTAGATCTGACATTCTTCAAACCTTCATAGATTTGACAAATGGAGTTGAAATCAGATGAAACAAAAGCCAAATTTGACTTTCTCGATAGTTCTAGATCCAATGATGAGGTCCTTTTCACACACAAATGCTTTGAACAAACACCCACCTCCAAAATTTTCAAAGAAAGCAAAGGGGATTCGGATTTGAAGCCTGCAACCCTTGTTGAAAAAAGAAAATCTCATAAATTGAGAAGGGGTTTGTTGAATCCATGCTCTGATACACAAATAACCTATCACTAAAGGAGATCAAGAGACACAAGAATGGTGCTCTGTGAATCCCAATTAACACCTCACAACCTCATAGATCCCAATGAACACTTGCAAGCAAATAACCTACCACCAAAGGAGATCAAGAGACACAAGAATGGTGCTCTGCAAACATGAAGCAAAAGATGCATTACCTAAGAAGATTTACCCAAGAAGATTAATAATTACAAAGAGATTAATCCTGAAGAAAGGAGATCAAAGCCCTAAAGTGAGAACCCTAGGAGAGGATTAAATTAGCATGTGACAAGTGTCAAGATCATAATGAACGATACAACATGACTAATTTAATAAATGCATAAATAAAGATTCCTAGAAGTTTAGCTTAAGTGAAATAAAGTAAATGTAACTTAATTAATTAATCAAATAAACAACCTATTACTCTAACACCCCCCTTTAAGATGAACTTAAGGAGAAGCTAAGAAACTAAGGACAAAAAGCATGAAAGCGAAGATGGGTCCCAACAACTAAGGCCAAATGAGGTACCCATGTACAAATGTAAAAGATCTCTCACAACAAGAGAAAAGGAGAAAACCTCGTGGGAAAAACTCCTCTCCAAAAGAAAGAAATACAATAGGTCTAAGAATCCTCCAAACAAGAGTGAAGGATGAAGAAGCCTCCAATCAAGAAGAAATTGTCCCAAAAGATAGGAACAAAGGATGAACATGGAAAACACCACCGAAGCATGAAGAAGCTACAAGCATTGTCGTAGAATGACTGCTAAACTGCTGAAAGAAGGAATGCAAGAGTGTCCATATGGTAAGTGCTCCATCTCACCGAAATGCATGGGTAACCAGCCGTTGCACCTGCCTAGTACATAAGAACAAATACTATATACATACAGCTCACTCCAGCGATGAAACCAAAAGGAAGCATTAACACTATGATGAAACCCCATAATCTTGAGAAAGGAGAGGTGTAATTACTAAAGTGGAGAATGCTGAAAGTAGTTCATGAGAAAGAGGAACCAAGAACATCACGAGAAGAGTGCAATCATCAAAGTACAAGCGGAATAGAAGGATGTGAAAATAAAGAATCCACATATATGCATGAAAGGTATGAAGAAAACAAAAGGAAAAACATCATTTATCATGGGCCTTTGTATCATGGTCTTGGAGTGCAACAGGCCTGAAATTGATGTGCAAAAGGAATCCCAATACTACACATAAAAAGTTAAGGAATTACTTTATTTTAGGTATTTTCTAAATAAATACATGCGATCTGCGAGCCCATAAAAGGTCCAAAAGGAAAACAACTAAGAAGAAATATTTCTGGAAAAAACCAAAACTAAAATCTAGAAACCACATACACCATTGCGAAGAGCTCAGAAATAGCTTTTCGACGATATCTCGTTTGCCCATTTTCGAGACTGTATGCAAAAGTTATGCCAAAAACACTAAAAGCAACCCCAAAAAAGAAGATCTGAATTTGACTGGAAATAATAGGGACCTGAGAAAAAAATTCAAAAATACCTACACCAATGGAAAGTACTTTGAGTCCTCTTTCCAACGATATCTCGTTTTCTTGATTTCGACACTGTGGGCAAAAGTTATGGCCTTCGAAAGAAAACAACTCCTAAAGGGGAAAAAAACTAGTTTATGGGATTAAATTTGACGGCCAAACGACCATCACAACAAAACTGCAAACCTATATTTGATGGCCAAATGGCCGTCAATGCATTTTTATAATTGGCTTATTGAAAAAAGAAACAATAAAATGTTACAGTGGTTTTTGATAATTTTAAAATCCTGATAAAATTTCTTTATAAACCATTTTTAAAAATATAGGTTTTCCCCATAGAACCTTGAGTACCCTTAGAACTGCCTGAGGAGCCTCTCATGCCTTTTAAGGTTTTAAAAAACAAATTTTATTTTCAAAAACTTTGTTTTAAAGAGATAAAAACTTTAATTTTATTTTTTTTTACAATGAAAAGCGTGAATTTTTGATGAAAATTTTACCTCAAGTGCATCGCGGCCGGGCGTCCACATCGAATTTTTTTGCCTCAAAGTCAAGCTAGCGGATATCGATGATTTTATAGTCGATCTTAAAGGTTTTATGGCTGCTTTGTAGAGCGCCAATGGTAAGATGCGTTTGAGCTTAAAATGCTTGAAAATAAAAGCACCCCGGATCGGCAAAAAAACCTTTTCTTCAAACCCTCCGCGGATCGACAAATGGAAGCTAATTTTTGACAAAACAAAAGGTCAATCGCCAGCTAATATGGTAACTCTGGATTGATGGAGAGGTCTAATTTGATCTGGATGCATTGAAAAATTGCTTCAAGGAAAGATCTCACAAAAAAGGAATAAGAAGCTTGCAGATCTGGAGCTCTGATACCATGTTAGAATTGTGAAACAAGCACAAAACCACAAGCCACGAGATCAAACAACAAACAACTACACCTTCCATGCAAGAGATCTGCAAACAAATATGTGCAATATTCATCAACAAGAAAAAGTTACAGAAGAAGCTTTCAATAAGATATGAAAGCTTCAATATTCTCCATGAATAATATTCGAGGGAAAATTACAAAGAGGGTTGAATGCTTATAAGAGAAAAGCCCTAAATGAGAAAGGGATCAAATCATGACAAGTGTCAACATCACATGAGATGAGACATAATGATCTAATATTAACTCAACTAATAAAACATTCCCAAGTTTAGCTAAAGTGTGTGAGAATAAATTAGATTAATAATCAATTAAAGATTAATTAATTATTAGCTAATACATGATAACTCTAACAACAATAATACATTCAAATTTGACCCTAGAACAAAGATATTTGCTGCTAAAAGATACCACAACAAAACTAGAATCACACAACTCACTTAATCTCAAAACATCACCTACAACTATTGAGAGAGATACACTAAACTGAATTCATTGAAGCACACCATCAGACCCTGAGTAAATCTGCACCTAGAGACCATCAAAACCACTACCTTCAAGTTTCAAACTCCTTGGTTTATCAGCCTTGGAGTTCTTTCTTCTTCAATTTCCTAGCCTTAGAAGAGAATATCATAAATTGTGAAAATAACATGCATAAAATGCTTTCAACTTGGAAAACCAAACAAAAATATATCAAAATCCTTTCCAAAACCAACTTTAGCACCCAAATCCAAATGCCCAAGGAAAGTGATGCTTGCATGTTGAGATTATAACTCCCACTTGCCAAAAGTGAAGTCACCTAGAAACATTCTAATCCCAAACTACCAAATTACATGTCACTTGCCTTTTTTCCAAGAAACCCACGCCTACCTTGGACCCCAATAATATTTCAAAAATATTAATTCATTTGTCACCATGACTAATTTAATTAATATAATTTGAAAAATAAACTTTTCCAATTTATCTGCAAGTCTTGACTTACTATTTTTAAGAAACTAGGTTTATTAAAAATAGTAAATGCTATTTTTAGAAAAGGGGACATTACAAATGTCCTAGATTGACAAAGCTATATTATATGCTTTCATAACTCCTCGAATCTAACTATTTGACTTCCTCAGCTTTATCAATTTTACCAGACATGATACTAGTTAGCAAGATTCAATTGTAAATATAAACAATCCATCATAAGCTCTCAATATATCCATTCTTTAGTTTCTTATCTCTAGATAATCATGTTTTTATAGAAGAAACTAAACTTTAAAATCCTTAAGAAGGTTTTCAAATGATTATAAAACTTTTATACTTATAAAAAATTTCAAGTTTATAGGCCTTGGTGGGTTTGGAGGTTAGTTTGGAAAATAGAATTGGAACTTGAGTATGGAGTTGATTAGGTTAGGTTTGAGTTGTAGAAAGAAACTAGAACTTGGAACTTAGGGTTGTAAGTTCCAACTCTAGTTTGAAGTCCACTATACAATGTGTCTTGAGACATGTTACAGATTTCAAGAACCAAAAGAAACCAAAGATTTGTAACTTATAGTTCTAAGTTCAAACAAGAATACAAGTTTCAAGTAAAAATGACCTATTAACATTAAAAACCAAAAGAAGAGGTCCCTCTACTTACCCAAAAAATCAAAAGATAAAAATGATGAAACATTAAAAAAAATAAAAAAAATCCCTATACTCTCGCAGAAGCAAAAGAATGAAGTGTATATCCAAAACATAACAAATAGCTTTAGCTTCACCCAACTCACTCTCATATGAAACTACCCAACCACTCCATTGCATTATTCACCCAACTTACTCTCACATGAAACTACCCAACTACTCCATTGCATTATCAAAAGCTTTTTTAGCATCCTCCAACGTCCACTTCCTCAACCTCACAATCCTCCCATGAGACTACTCTTCTTCACCCCCCATATTCATAAAGAACTTTGAGCCCTAGATATAGGTCTAATTCATCCCTCATGGAACATGCAATTGCTAAACATAGTATCGAAGCCCTAGATGTAGGGTTACTCTAATTCATCCCTCATGGAACATGCAATTGCTAAATATAGTATCGAAGCCCTAGTTGATGGCCATGGAAGACAGTCTATTTTTCCTTGGAACTTTTAAAAGTACATAGTTTTGTTCTATGTTTTTGTACGCACACGCCGTACTTTAAAGGAACCTTGGCCGGCGTAACAGAAAGTTGATTATTCCAACCTAGGGTGAAAAAATAACCGTTCAAAAGTAGCATTCGATTACTTGGACACATCCACCACGGGTATAAAAAGTAAACGGCGTTCAGTAAAGTGGCACCAATTCCAAACGTGTAAGATGCTGATTCATTCCTGCGATCTTGGAGTGCCTTCCATAGGGCTTGGCATGCGTTTACACCGTCCCGTACAATTTTTATTGCGCTGCGTTAGGCAATTGTAAAAATATCTGGTGAACCGCAAAACAGTCGTCATTTGAAGGAGCCATTACCAATCAAAGGACGCCGAAGCATATAAAACTCTCCCAACCTTCCAAACCCTTCGCAAAATTTTCAACGGACCCAAAGATACAGCGAATGATACAAATTTAATGCAGTAGACAAACCCAAGAAACGACCAAACCAAACAGTCTTTCATATTCATTTCAAGTCCGGAAAATATTTTCGCAGGAAAAATAACAGAACTTCACGAATAGTCCGAGGGTTTTAGAGCAGGGCAACTGCTTAAATATTCAGATTTAAGCTATTTTGAGCTCTGTACTCTCTAGTCATTCGCTCTCGCTAGCCTATCCTAGTTCTTGATTTTTTTCCTAGGCAAAATCTGGAAATTTGAGCTATTTTGGTGATCTTTTTGGATAGTCGAAAGTATGAAGCAGAAGAACTAAGAAAATTTGTTTTCGATAGAAGAAAGTGGCAGTTTATTTATATTGAACCGTGTGGAGTAGAGAGCAGAGGGTTATTTAAGGATGGCTTTGCAGAAGAGTGGAGAAAGAGTAATGGTGGAGTCGCTACAGTTCGTGCTGGCGTTTGTGTTTGTGATGGCAGCGTGCGTTGAGCTGGGGGATGCTGCGGCTGTGGTGGATGTGTACAGAATAATACAGTATGATCTGGGAGGGATTCCCTTCGGCTCTCGTCGTGCCGGTGTCAATCATCACGCTGGATCGATGCTGTTTGCTCCCGGGACGGATCTCTCGCGTACTGTTGTCATAATGCCTCTTAGAGAACTCAACCTTACTTTTCTAAATGGTCAGCTCCTCTCTTACCCAACTGTATCCTTTTAAAAAGAAGTTCTTTTGACAATTTTTCTTTGTAAGTTTTCTGGTGAGGCTATGGCGGCCTTTAATCTCTGGATCACATTTTTACACACACGGGTCCCTTTGGAATTTACCTCATGGAGCACTTTCTTAATATTTGTAAATTTGGGTCACCCTAAAATATACAACATGATTTTTATATGACTGCTTTTGTTATCCATTCCTGACAATGAATAACAATGTGCGGGTCCAAAGAAATATTTTTTAATCATTTTGATCGCCATTTTCTGGAAGTTATGTCCATTAAATCATTGCAGAAGCTTGAAGTCTTTAACTTTGTTAGGTGTCAACTGGAGTTATGCTCCACTGTGTAGTGATGCAGGATTTCTAATCAAGCTCCAATAACCTCGTTACCATTACTCCGCGAGCCCTTGAGCTTTTGTTATATAATTTTGTAGCTACTGGATTGCTATGGAATAAACACTAATGTTTTTTTATTTTTAATTTGCTTGATTACAAAAATCTATAGAGAAGAAACATCTAACATATCCATTTCATCCTGATGACGGATCACAGAGTTTGGTCCCAAATGTTGATTATAAGTCTATTGCATTGTTTATTCTATAAGCTTGTGTCATAGTTACATGGACTGTGAAAACATAATGTGATTAATTATGAGCCACTATTGTTGTTTATTTAAGTTATTAATTATTATCATACAATGGGATACCCAAATTGCTGGAAATCAGCAGTAGAAATGGTGTAAACTTCTATGAAGATAATAAGTCAGACAAGGTTTAGTGAATGAGATGAGACAGAAAGAAAACTATTATTTTTCAGGTAAGTTGGCCCAATATACTCTGGGAGCAGGCTGGCCTCTCATTAGAGTGATATTTTTTCACGTCAAAGCCTAGCAAAAAGCCGGATGCATATGACGCTTTCCAGATTCTCAGCTGCCAAGGCCCCAAATGAATAAGCTAGGAGAGAGTGCAGCCTTGCTATAGACCCCTGGACATGCTAGTAAAAGACTAAATCTAGACTCAGGTTTATAATGGAAAAAGAAGATGAAGAAGTGCACATACAGATCTTTGTCCAAATTGTCTAGTCCTGATGGAAGCCACACTTGCATAGCTGTACATTATACACTAGAAAAAGGAAAATAGTTATGTACTTGATAACTCTCAAGTAGATAAGTTAAAAAAAATTATCTAAAAGAAGTTTGAATTGCATAAAAAATAAGTACAAATCAGCAGTTGGAAGATAAGTGTTAATCTGCCTATTAAATGATTCTTTCCCCACCAGAAAACATGAAAATGTGCCCTAGAGGCAATGTCCACTGTAGACAAACAAGGAAAATGATTTTCTGTACGAACTGCTGCACAGGAGGTGCCAACAAGTGAAAAAAATCTTTCAGAAGTCTATCAAGAGGTGGTGTGCAAATTCCAAATGAGGAGATTCCATAAAGTTAGATGCCACAGGACACGAATACCTTCTTATCAATCACTTCATATTCGGCAAAACTTGTGCATTAGTGTAGTTGCAAAGCTATTCTTGCTTATTATAGGAAATTGTGTTGCTTTTACTTTATCGTGTCTTTGTTGCACTGTGATTACTTCATCATTTTTGCAATTTGATTGTTACTGCTGAATTCCTACTAGTATGTGAGTTGTTTTTGCAGTTTGGATTTATGGTATTTTCTGGAATTATCTGTTATTAGTTTATGAGATTCCATGTTTGGAGTGTTAGAAATGATGAAGACACACAGCAGAGTCACATTAACAAGCTAGAAGACTAAACCATATGCATTGTGTTACATAAACACAGTATTCAAGCAAAGATAGAATTTATTTGTAACCTAAGTCACCAGGTTCAAATTCGAATTCGATTTCGGCAACATTGAAATTCGGATGAAATTTGACAAGGAAAAAATTCGAAAAGTATAAGATTCAGATTAAATTCGCCTTATGTAATTTTTTTTTTATAAATATAAGTAATATAGCCATACAATTGTCTAAATAGTTTAACATTCATAAATAGATTTGAATCATTACAAAAAGATGACACATTTATAAAATATAAACCATAAGAAACATGTGAAATCACGATTCTAAAGATGTTCTTTTGTCAAAAAGGTACAATAACAGTAAAGACTTTAGAACTTCAAAAAAGCTCCAAGTCATCAAGAGCACTTGGTTGAGATGCTAAATCATCATCATCTGTATCACTACTCAATTCATCATCTACAAAGTCAGGCTCATCTGCAACTGGCGCTGCTATGTCTTCAAGAATTTGTTGTGAGGAAGAGTCCTTTGCTGATTTGTTCATGAGCAATTTTAAATTGCTACGAACATAGACAAGATCTCCCAACTTTCTAGACAACAATTTATTCCTCTTTTTGGAATGGATGTGGTCAAAGCAACTCCAGTTCCTCTCACACGCTGATGAACTTGCTCCCTGACTCAAAACTCGAATAGCAAACCTTTGTAGCTTAGGAGTTTGTGCTCCATAGGTCATCCACCATCTATACCCAGGTACATGTGCCATGTCATATTTGGCTGCTGACATTCCAAACATCCCTTCTCCTCTCTTGTATACCCAAAATTGACTTCTGATTAGTGCTGAAATTGTTTGATGTGATTCATACTTTTCAGTGGCTTCTAAAAGCCCTGCCATAATTTTAGTGTCACTTTCTCTATCAATAGAAGAAAACTTAGGCTCCAAAAAGCAAGTTGCTGCATGTAAAGGTGTGTGCATCATTTTCCATCTGCAATCAACTACCTCCCATATCTCCATATATTATGCTTATGCATTATTGAGTGCTTTTTGAATAGATTCTTTACAATGGTCCATGCTTTCATAAAGCATGCCAAGGCAAGGAGTGTCACCATCAACCATACGAAGCATGTCAACAATTGGTTCACATATAAGCAAAACTTTTGCTGCACTTTCCCAGAAATTGCTATTCAGAATGATTTGCTCTATGTTCTTCACCTTAGGACCTTTAGAAAGTACTGAGTGTTCCCACTCATTGGAATAAATAACAGACCTCAAAGCTGCTTTTTCTTCAACCACTCTTTTCAAATTGATCTAAAATGAAGCAAATCTTGTTTCACAAGGCCTCAACAACTCCCTGGACGCATGCTGCCTATAAAGACTCAATGTGAGACGATGATTCCTTATGAAATTTGCAATTGCTCTCCCTCTGTGAATAGCTTCATGTACCCATGGGAATTTAGCCGAGTCATGAAACAACAAATTGAGACAATGGGTTGCACATGAGCTCCAATATATTTGTGGGTATTTCTCTGCAATCAGCTTCCCAACTCCCACACAATTTGCTGCACTATTAGTTACCACTTGAATCGCATTTTCCACCCCTACTTCAAGAATGGCTTCCTCTAATATTTGAAAAATGTACTTGGAAGTTTTCTTGTGGTTCATGGTGTCAATCACTTTCAAGAACACAACACCCTCAGGACAAGCCACCAAAATATTAATCAATGGCCTTTGACATATATTTGACCATCCATCACTCAATATAGTGCAACCTGTTTTCTTCCAAGAGGCTTTGATAGTAGCTAATTTCTCAGTCACTCTATCTTTTGACCTCTGCAAAAGAGTTGTCCTGATAGCCTCTGAACCTAGGGGTGTGTACCCTTTGCCGAACTTTGCAATTTTGTGAACTGCATTACGAAAATGTGGATTTCTCACAACATTGAAGGGAATAGCACTTGTGTAAAACAAATCAACTACTGCATCATCCACCTCCTGTTTCTCTACTGGTTTCGAAAAGCTTTTCAGTGTTCCACTCTCTTTTGATACCCTCACCGGTTTGGATAAACTAGAAGAGGAAGACATAATAGATGCTGTGAATCTAGATTTAGACATATCCTCTTCAATTCTCTGTTTTTTTTGTGCTTTCTTCATCTTTCCTAAAATTGAAGAGGACTGTTCTTTCTCTAAAGTAGCTCTCATTTTCGGGGTAACTGCAGGACATGCTGTAACACCTCCTCCTGCACCATTTTTAATACCAAGTAAATGGTCCATTGCCCTTGTCAAACCACCAAAAAAAGGTTTCTGACACTTGGTTCATTTGAGTTCATTACCATTGCGAGTGATATATTTCCATGCCTTTGTAGTTGATTTCTGGGGAGTCATAATCTGTATGTTTGAATGACAAAATAATATTTAATATTAAAAAGTTAAAACATCCACGAAATTTTATTTCAAACAACATTGAGACGAAATATATAGATTTCTTATTTTAAATCTAAAAAACAAAATAAAAAATACTAAATTTTATTTTAATAAACATAAAAATATTTAACATATTTTTATTAACTTAAAAAAAAATGAAAACACTAAATATTAATAAGTAAATTGGAAATCTATAATTTTATAAATATATTAATATAATTTACAGTCACCTAAAATCTATAAAATATTAAATAATAAAAATACTAAATATTAATAAGCCTTAAATATTAATAAAAATACTAAATATTAATAAAATTATAAATTGAAAGTCTATAATTATATAAATATATTAATATAATTTACATTTTACAGTAAAGTGAACTGTAAACATTAATAAATAATAAGTAAAAACAATATTAAATTATAAAAATATTAAATACAAAATAAAATAATAAAATATTAAATACTAAATCAAATAAAAAATATTAAATATAGTTTACTTATATTAAATATCATTCCTATATTTTTCTACAGGCGTATGATAAACAAATTGAACCCTAAAATTTAAAAATAAATAAAATGAACTCCCTACCTCCTTCGATGACAAAAGACCTTGCAGCCTGCGACAAGCTGAGAATTGGGTGATTTGCGGGAATTGTAAACTCGAGACGCTGTTGGCAGTTGATGCTTGAGACGCTGAAGCAGAGAGTGACGACCGCAGTTGATGCTTGAGACGCCGAAGTAGAGAGTGACAACCGCAGTTGAGAGTTGCGTAGCCGAAGCAAAGAGTGACCCCGTCGGCTGCAGTTGGGAGATGTCATAGAGACGAGTTGCAGATGCCAAAGACAAGTTGCAAACACCGAAAAAGAGACGAGTTGCAAACACCAAAAAAAAAAGACGAGTTGCATATGTCGGACAAAAAGGAGGTGGTTCGATATCAAATGTCGCCGTTAGTTATATAACGAAAAAACCCTAAAAAGAGCCTAGTAAAACAATTGCTTTAAGAGATTATTCAACGCAAATGTTTGATCGACGAATTTGTTCGAATATGAACGAATTTCAACCTTTTTTTGAAATTTGATGAATTTCGAATTTCATGTTGAAATTCGGTCGAATATGGTGACTTAGTTTGTAACTATTTTGTGCTACCGGGTTTTCCCCTCATGGCCTGGAACAAGTCTGCCCTGTGCATAGCTAGATGACCCAACATACCTGGAGGGTACTTGGGTTGTTTGACTGTGTCGGGGGTGAATGCATAGGGCACATGCCCTTCAACAGTTTGAAAAAATGATACAAAAAAAACTGATAAAACCCTGAAACGTGAAAAAAGATCTTCTTATTGAGATGTACCTGGAGGGTACTGGGATTGTCTGGTTGTGCTTGGGATGAACCCACAGGGTGCAATTCCTTAAACAATTTAAAAAAATGATAAAAAATACATTAAAAAAATAAAATCTTACAACCCTAAAATGTGAAAAAGCGATCTTGTGATTAGGTTCTCTGCGTCTTTATCCTTTTGTCCGTCATTGATATTCCCTACTGGCTCCTTTGTTCTTGTTCTGTTCCTTTAGGCCCATTGTTTGACCATTGCAATGAGCCCCTCGGATAGGCATGAGGTGTGTGACCGCTCAGCTCACATGGGGTCTCTTTTAGATAGCATTTCTGCTAAGAAGATTCCTACTAAGACGGTTATGCTTTGTGAATTTTCAAAAATGGTTGCAAATTATCATCATGGCCCATTTTCTGATAGGGGATGAGTTTTGGAGACGGGGGGACAAAGGGCCTAAGTTTGGGGATGGCAAGGGGATGGCGGAGCGGGGGTGGCAGAATGGTGGTGCATATACATATAGTACTTGAAAAATTAGTTATAAAAAGACTTGTAAGGAATAAGTAAAAGAATTACAAATGAAACATTGGCATAATAAGGATTAATCTATTAAATATTCAAAACATGGCAATGATTACATTGGATATTAACAATTGTGGGTGGAGGTTTGGGAGCAAACACCCCAGTAGAGTTGAAGGGAAGTGCTCCTCATGGGGGTTTGGGGGCAGAGCCCCTAACAGGGTCAGAAGTTCATAGTCATATGGGGTTTCCCCCCTTTTGCAACAGTAAAATCACCATAACAGCAACAAAAAGTTTACCCAAAAGAAAACAGAAGGGTCTGCGACGTATGCAGCCAACAAGGGGAGGAGAGGAGAGGATGTTTACAGTCACATAATTTGTGTTTTCCAAAATCATCTCAGCATTCTTCAATATGTGTGGACCTTATTCCTCCAACTTCCTCCCAAGGACTAGCAGGCAACTCTCCCAAGAGCCCCAAGTCCAATAGGGTATTAAGCATTGCGGAATTAGCAAGCAGCTTCCATGAACCCCATTTATCTTGCATCCTCTCTCAAAACCAGCATACAATCCAAAACAGTAAAACCATAAAAATTCAAATTGGTGGAGCTCAAGAAAAATAGAAGCAAGACAAACCATTACAAGAGATCAACATTACACCTCAAACCAGACTTATAATTTAAAGCAATTCAGCCCCCAAGGCTCAAACAAGCCCAAAGAAAAAATTAAGATAAAACCAGCTTCATTGTAATTAAAAAGACAAGAGAAGAACAAGGAAATCTTGACAAACCCCCAACATGATTGTAATATCCCACTTAACATTTTTCTATTTTCTTTAAATATAATAAACCCTAACTCACAATTACAGTAGCTTGCACGATTAGTATAAATATAAAATCCTTATGATTCAGAAATTCCTGCTAATAATTAATTCTGTAAATCAGATTTAATACTCAGAAAATAGTTTTGAATGACCAAAATGTCTCTTTTTGGCCAGTTGGTAAAACCATAGATGGAAAACCCGCAGAGAACTCGGCGAGTTTTAAAAACTCGCGAGTTTTTTTCAAAAACGAGTTTTTACAAGTTTAACTCGCCAAGTTAAAATTCCGAGTTTTTTCGAGTTTTTGGTAAAAACTCGCGAGTTTTTATGGCGAGTACTCGCCAAAAACTCGCGAGTCCGAGCCAAAAACTCGCCTGCGCAGGGATAAAGCAAAAAAACGTCTTTTGTCTTCTTCATTTCATTTCAAAATCAATTGATACTTTGTGTGAGGAGCTGAAACCCCCCCCCAAGCAAGGAGATATCATTTCCAACGATTTTCCATCGAGGAGAGAAGATTCAAACGCCATTTTGTGTGGATTTTGAAGAGAAATTCGATTCAAAGGTAGGGTTTCTGTTTTTGTTTTTTGTTTTTGATTAATCATTTTCTTTCATTGTTCTTGCAAAATACTCATTCCAAATTGAAAAAAAGACATGATAGAGCACAAAGAAACAATTTTTTTGCATTTAGAATCCAAAAAACAAAATTCATCACAATCTTTTGTTGATTTTTGCTGATTTTTTTCATTTTTTTCACTATTTTTTGAAATTTTCAGACCTAGGTTCATTTTTTGTGTAGAATGATAAGATTAGTTAATAATGTTAATTGATAATTCATTTAAGCACATTTGTATCAATTTAAATGGAATTTAGCTTTAGATTTTTTAAGTTTTAATGATTTTAGGTTGTTTTTAAATTTTTTTTATATTAAAAAACTAATATGTTGTGCTTATTTTTTGAATGTGTAGATTGATCATTGATCAGTGAATACACATTACACACTATAATGGCTTCTGGCTCTGGTTCAGGCTCAGCATCAGGTTCCGCCCCCACCCCATCAACTTCCACCCCTCACACAACATCATCATGGGTTCCAGGCACACGTCCTGCAGGGGCTAGAGACCCTACATGGAAATATGGTGTCAGAGGGCCAGTGCCTGGAACAGTTGTTTGTGGTGAATGCAAAAAAACATATCATGGAGGCATAAATCGCCTCAAATACCATCTAGCAGGCATTCCTCAGCGTGATGCCAAGGTTTGTGAGAAGCCCAAAGAAGAGATTAGAAGAGAGATGCTTGCCCTACTTTCACTTGCTGAGGAAAAAAAAATGCAAAAGGAGAGGGCTAAAAAAGCCATAGCAGCAGCCATAGCCAGTGGACATGTGCATGCCCATGGGACTCAGGAGCACGAGGCTGAGCACATGGAGATAGAGTCAGATGAGGATGCAGAGCCAGATATTGTTGGCATTGTGGGCTCTCTTCGTGGTCCACGGATTCGCACTCATGGCACAACCACCACAGCCACAGCCACCGCATCCTCTAGGCCCCCTTTGTCCTCTAGTTCGACTAGAGTGCCAATGCCACCACCACCTTCATCTTCACGCAACCCACAGAGTTTTTTTGTGCCAAGAAACACACCAGGAGCACAGATATCATTGGAGGCTACAGGGTGGAACAAGGAGGTGCATGAACATGCTACCATGGCATGTGCTGATTTTTGGTATTTCAATAACATACCATTCAATGTAGCGAATAGTCCCTATTGGCACAATATGGTCACTTCATTGACAGTTGCGGGAAAAGGCTTCAAGCCACCTTCTCGCAAAGATTTGAGTGGGAAGTAAGTGACAAATCAACTTAAATTTTATGTTCTTTCATTTAAAATTTAAATTAATTTATTATTTATGTTGAATTCAAGCTATTTTTTGTTTATAACTTACAATTTTGTACTTATTTAATTAGTTTACTTTGTACTTGTAGGTTGCTCACAAATGCAACCGAAAGGGCAATGCATGTGGTGGAAGAGCAAAAAAATAAATGGAAAAAATTTGGCTGCTCAATTCTTTCTGATGGGTGGACGGATGGGAGAAACCGCACCATCCTTAATTTTTTGGTTGCTTCCAAAGGTGAATTTGTGTTTTGGAAGTCGGTGGATGCTTCCAACAAGATAAAAACTGCAGATACATTGTGTACGTTGTTGGAAGAAGTTGTGATGGAGGTGGGGATTGCTAATGTGGTGCAAGTCATCACAGATAATGCAGCAGCGTATGTGGCAGCTGGAAGGATGCTTGAGAGTAGACATCCATCACTCTTTTGGTCACCTTGTGCGGCTCATTGCCTTGACCTTCTTTTGGAGGACATAGGCAAACTTGTTTGGGTGGCACCGATTGTAGATGATGCAAGGAGCATCACAAAATATATCTACAATCACCCTTGGGTTCTTAGTTTGATGAGAGAGCATACGCAAGGGAAGGAGTTGGTGAGATCGGGTGCCACAAGGTTTGCAACAATTTTCCTAACGTTGCAAAGCATTTTGGATTCTTTGGGCTCTCTAAGACAAATGTTTGTGAGTCAAGCATGGAATGACTCTTCATATTCAAAGAAGGCCGAAGGAGATAGAATTTCTGCAATTGTCTTCGACCCCTTGTTTGCACAAAAAGCTACAGAGATCGTGAAGGTAACTTCCAAACTTTGATTTTAATTTTAATCTCAAGTTCAATATAAATATATGTTTTTTAATTTAACTTTAAGCCTTTCATTATAAATTTCTAACTTTGATCTTTTTGTATTTTTAATCTAGGTGTCGGAGCCCTTGGTTAGAGTCCTCCGCTTGGTAGATGGGGATGAAAACCCAATGGGATACATTTATGAGGCCATGGATAGGGCCAAGGAGGCCATCAAAAGTTATTACAAGGGGGACAGCCTCAAATTTGATCCCATATGGGAGATTGTTGATAAGAGGTGGAACAATCAACTCCACCAACCCATCCATGCAGCAGGGTACTTCCTCAACCCTTCTTTTCTCTTCTCAGAGAGCTTCTCTGATCCTAATGGAGAGGTTATGGAGGGGCTCACAACATGCATTCAGAGGATGGAACCTGAGGTTGCAGTGAGAGACCTCATCGTCAGGGAGATGGATATATATAGGGAGGCAACTGGTAATCTCTTTTCTTCAGAGTTGGCTGTTAGAGGAAGAACCACTTTGCCACCAGGTATAAAATTCAGAGTCTTTAAATTTTAAGTTTATTTCACATGCATCTTAGAATTTGATAAAATGTGTTTTGACTTTTGACTTTTGAGTCTTTGACTTTGTTTTCTAACTCTTCAATTTTGTTTTTTTTTTTGCAGATGTTTGGTGGAAAAATTGGGGTGGAAAAACCCCAAATCTACAAAAAATTGCCCTCCGCATTCTATGTCAGCCTTGTAGTGCATCCAATTGTGAGCGCAATTGGAGCTTGTTCGAGTCCATTCACACGAAAAAGAGGAACAAGTTAACACAAAAGCGCCTCAATGACTTGGTCTTTGTGCAATACAACCTTCGGTTGCGCATAAAGAGAGTTGAAGAAAAATCACAGGATCCTATTGACTTAGATGAGATAGATCCTTATAGTGATTGGACAGGGCGAGAGGAGCAGCCTCCATTGTTTAGTGCAGATGAAATCCTTGACTTTGAGAGAGAGGCAATGGAGGATGTGGGTGCATCAGGAGTTGGAGATGTAGGGTTGGATGAGATCCAGCCAGAGCCAGAGCCAGAGCCAGAGCCAGCAGCAGTAGCACCGCAGCCACCACCACTAGCACCACGCACACGTGGCAGGGCTAGAGGACCCACCCCTTCTTCCCTAGCTGTTGCTAGACTAGGGAAGAGGAAAGCCTAGCATGTTGTATTTAGTTGTTGTTTAGAACTTTAGTATTTGCTTCTAGTTCTAGTTTTACTGTTTTCATGTATCAGACTTTCAGGCTTTTAGCCATTCGGATTCCGCATGAGAATGCGATTTTGTAATTAATTTACATTAAAGTCAATCAAAATTAATAGAAAACACTTTTGTACTCATTTATGGATTCATTGGATTCATCTTGTCATTGAATTTTGCAAAAAAAATGTGTTTTTAATGAAAATTAAGCAATTTTTTCATTTCCCGAGTTTTTTTGCCGAGTTTTTTCCAGTTTTTCGAGTTTTTGGCGAGTTTTTAAAAACTCTCCAATTTTTCCCTTGGCGAGTTTTTCCTTGGGGCGAGTTTTCCAACTATGGGTAAAACAATCCCTTTTCTGCAGTGAATTGTCTTTAATGGAATGCCTTTGAAATGTTTCTAAATCTGCTGGAATCAGGGGCTTCTGTCGACTAACTCAGCAATGAAATTAGGGGCTTTTCGTCCTCTAATTTCTAACCTAGAGGGGTTTCATCCTTAGGCTGGTTGAACTGTAATTCTTGCTCCACAAGGAGTAATAATCAAATATAAAATATTTCTCAATTGTGTCCCTTCTTGTTTCACCTCTCTTAAATAGAGCTTTTGTCCAAAAGATGCGCCTCTTCAAATGCCCATTGATTGAAATTCAAATAAACTTTAATTATAATTTTACTTAATAATACTATTTAATCCATCTGTTATAATATTTTAAATATAATTTGATTGTATTTGCTATGCGGGAAAATACATCTGCTGCACCACATTTCTACACATGATCCCCCCTTGTTCACATGCTGTAGACAAGGTTCTTGCAGAGAAAACAGAGCATATGGGTTTTAATGTTTGAAGAGGGGACATTACAATGATTTATGAGAGAATGCAGAAGAAAAAGTACAAATCATATAGCTATGAGGGCCTACCTTAACTTCACCACCTAAAAATCCACTGTTGCTCCATGAGCTTCATTCTCTACCTCCTTTCTCTTCCAAAATCAGCCAAAAGTGTGTAATAAGGTTAATTTTCAGCATATAGAAGAAGCCTTCTCCTTGGCTACTAGAAAAGGGACACGTGTCGCTTTTTTCCCCTTTCTTGCATGATTTTCTTTTGATGCATACAAGGACTGGGAGCCCAGTGAAAGGCAGCCAATCCTAGCAGCTTCTTACAAAACCAATTACAAATGCAGTATGGAAATAACAATTATCACATAATTAACCAATCAAAGTTAAGATTAGAATTGCCTAAAAGCACACAGGCCACAAGGGTTTACACATATTCTCACATGAAGTCCTCCATTTCTTTCCAAGTATTTGCTTGGTTATTGCAGTCACATGAAGGCCAGCAGAAAATATTTGAGTTCCTTTGCTCCCATGACCCCACTTAATTTTTTCTTTTTTCAATCTTCATATATTTATTTTTATAGGGGGCATCCGCACCAGAAAAGGTAATTCGCTGCCAGCTATCAGAGGCTCCACCCATGATCCCACCAGGAATAGCGAAGGAAACACCTCCCATTGGTAACTACTTGTCAGAACCACAGATGATAAAACCCACGACCTCACTTGAAAATGCCCAGCATAAAAGGAAGAAAGGCTAGTCATGTGTGTTGATGTTTATATTCAGCTTCAGTCGTATTCTTCCAGCACATTATCTGTTCTTGATTGAATAAATTAAATAATAGCTTGAGAGCTATTTAATTTATAGAGCTCATATTCTTAATTGGCACGAGTTCATATATGTGCCGACTTTCTTCTCATTGGTTGCGTCCAAATGAAAAGGCATTATTGGAGGCCGACTTGAAGACTTGTGAAGAAGCACATGTTTCTATGAGAGGCCGACCTCTTGTTATTGCATTTTATAGTTTCTCTATGTCAGCCGACTTTGTTCTTGAAGAGTTGCGTCTCTTCTATCATTTGATATATATATGACTTCATTTGTTCACAAATGACCATCCATTCATTCGCACTTCAGTTCATTCTCATACAGTTCAAAGTTCATCATATGCGTATCCATTCAAGAGCGATCTGAGATTTATATAGAAGGCTGAGATAATCATTAGAGAGTTGTATTCATTCAGTCTGTATTCGCATCAGTCTGTGATGCTGTGTGCTGGCCTTTTGAGTGGCCTATTGTATATGTATCATTCATTTTGAAGACTCAATAATATAAGAGATATTATTGGCTGGGTTTTTCTCCCTCAAGAGGAGGGTTTTACCAGGGTGTCTGCTGTGTTTTGTGTCAAGTTTTGAATTAATTTCTGTGCATGTTAATTTGATCACTAAAATTTAACATGGTATGAGAGCGGGTTTGAAGAAGATCTTGATCAGATTCTGTATTACAGTGATACTCCTTTTTCTCTTTCTCATTGTTGATTACTTCTATCTCTTAATCAAGATGGTGAAAAATCTCAAGATCGAGGACAGACTTGAGGGAGCAAGAGATTCAGAATTATGCTCACCTTGGAGGAAAACGAATTAGCAGAGTTCGTGGAGAGCAAAGTCCCTAAGCCTACAGATGAGGAAGAGAAAGTTAAATGGAAGAAGAAAGATACTAAGGCGAAGAAGATGTTAGTTGATTCCATGAAGGATCATATTGTTCCTATTGTCTCCAAGTTGAAGATGGCAAGGGAGATGTACGAAATCAACAACACAAGCCGTACACTTGCACTGAAGCAACAACTCCATCATGTGAAGATGGTGGAAGGAGAATCTATCATTGCTTACTTCATAAAGATTTCCGAATTGAGAGATCAGCTCTCTACCATTGGTCATTTTGTTGATGACAAGGATCTAACCATGCTTGCCCTCAATGGTCTTCCTTCATCTTGGGAGTCTTTCATTCAAGGAATCAACACAAGATCTAAACTTCCCAAGTTTGATCGTTTGAGGGCGGATTGCATTCAAGAAGAGTCTAGGTTGGCTGCAAGAGGTATTGGTCGAAGCCCTACAGATGAAGACATTCATGTTCTTTCCGCTCAATCCTCGAAGAAGAAAGGGAAGATGGAAAGAAAGGATATTTCAAGAGGAATAGAGATAAAGGAGTTGATGGTGCTCCCGCATTCAAGAAGAAGTGGGACCTCTCTAAAGTCCAATGTTTTCGTTGTGACAAGTTTGGTCACTATGCAAAGGATTGCCCAACCAGGCCTAATCAGCATGCTTCATTTGCGGATGTGGATGAGATCTCCCCTTAGAAGGATTCTAGGGAATTTCTATTCTAAGTCATGGGCCTGTGTTCAAGCTGTGAAGGTTGTGTGCTGATCTGTGCGCATGAGCAGCGTGTCTTATTGTGTCCAGTATTTGCATCCATCAAGAGATAAGTATTCTTTGTTTGCTGAGTTATTTCATTTATTTGGATCTTGTGTGATTAGTATAGAGAGATTGTAATTTCTCTTGAATTGTGCTCTCTAGCATAAAGATCCTTTGAAGATTTCAAATTATTCATTGCGAGTTGTTTCATGCTAATTATGTAGATCTCTGAGTGTGACTTTGAGATGAAAAAGAGAATTGCATTTTCGTTGTGATAGGTTGATCACATCGATATCATTCTCTAATGCATGAACTGTGTTAGAGCCTTGACTCTTGGAGAGAGTTGGTTCTACTTGCTAACTGCATAATGCATTCAAGAAATTTGCAGTTGTTCAATTGTCTTTTGTTGTGTTGAGTTTAGCACTATCAAGAGGAGTAAAAGTTGGAAGAAAGAGTTATATCAAAATTCAATAAAGATAAGTTTCTTTATTCCTTCATTATGATTCTTTGATATATTTCTTTTATAGGTTGATTTACTTATTCATGTTTCAATATTGTTCATAAATTCTTATGTATTCATGCTATAACCTGAGATAGTAAACTTTGTATGATTCTAGCCTTGATATTTCTTTGGATAGTTATAAACAGTTAGTAATCTCTCTCTAAAATGCTTCCAGGACAGATCTAAGAGCAGAAGGTGTTGAGAGATTGCTTAGTGATGAAAAGCTTGAGGCATCTCATGAGGAAGTCATGCCGACCAAAGAAATGATCAAGAATGAAGTCACATCTTGCAGCCATGGGACTGAGTTGGTGGCTAGAGGGAGTTCACTTCCAGAAGTCTTCCTTGCAATATCTGAAGTAGGGGTCAAGAGGGAGTTTTGTAACTCATTGAGAAGAAGTCAAGATTACTGTATTGCAAAGCTAGGTGCTAAATCCTTAGAAGATCCCTTCAGCTGTTGAGATCAAATTGCTCAAGACTATCATCTGGATTTGTCATTGGTAGCTCCGCAAACCTATTCGAATAGTGAGATCTGGGATGAGGTGAGGAGGACTATCCCAACTCTCTACAAGTATGAGGTGTGCACTGAAAACATTTATCTAAGTCAAAGTGTTGAGCAATCTTGGACCAAAGAGGTCAAAAGGTTGATGCAAGCGCTTGAAGATTCAGAGGAAGCCTACTGAGCTTGAAGAAGATTGTAATCTTGTTGCAGCAAAGCATATCCTCGAGATACTTGCATGGCATAGTTGGATATGGATTGAGATATTCTTTAGGTTGGATCTGCTATGATATCTTGGAGCAGCGGAAGCAGTCATTTCAGCATTGAGTACAGTCGGGCAGTATGTTGCAGCTTTATGGCAGCTCGGGAAGCAAGTGCTTCAAGCTTCCTTACGGATTATTTGGGCAATCAATGGAGTACTATCATTCATTGTGATAATCAGAGTTGCGTGAAGCTATCGTAATCTTGTGTTCCATGACAGAACCAAGCATGTTGAGATCAAGTACCACTATATTAGAGATATGAATGCTGAAGGTATATCAATTGAGGTATATCAACCCCGATGAGCAAGCGGCGGACATTCTCCAAGCCTCTCTCGGGATAAAGTTTGTGTACTTCGAGATAAGCTTGGTATGGTGGAGAATCCGCCTTGGCGAAGAGTCGTATCGAGCCTGCTGTTTAATGAGTTCTTCTGTGAGAAGTTAGAGGTGAAATCCCTTGTTAATGCATTTCCCTGCGGGAGGAGAATTTGAGGTCAAGCCCTTGTTAATGCATTTCTCTTTGAGATTTGAGTGAAAGCCCTTGTTTCCACCCTCACGAGAGTCATGGTGGATGTATATGTGTGTGACTCCATGACATATTTTGTACTTGTGTTTCACCCTATGAGAGAGTCATGGTGAAAGTCACGTTGAGGTGACAACATCACGCAAGTGATGAATACTTGTACACACCATAGTATGGTTGTAGCCATTATGGTTGATATCGTGTTGAGGCGATATCTAATATCACAATGAGGTGATATTCTTCTTTTCACTCATGGTTGTAGCCATAGTGATAGACATCATGATGAGGTGACTTGTCTTGTGCAGCTGGAAGTATCCTCCCTAGCTGAGAGGGAGTGTTGATGTTTATATTCAACTTCAGTCGTATTCTTCCAGCACATTATTTGTTCTTGATTGAATAAATTAAATAATAGCTTGAGAGCAATTTAATTTATAGAGCTCATATTCTTAATTGGCACGAGTTCATATATGTGCCGACTTTCTTCTCATTGGTTGCGTCCAAATGAAAAGGCATTATTGGAGGCCGACTTGAAGACTTGTGAAGAAGCACATGTTTCTATGAGAGGCCGACCTCTTGTTATTGCATTTTATAGTTTCTCTATGTCAGCCGACTTTGTTCTTGAAGAGTTGCGTCTCTTCTATCATTTGATATATATATGACTTCATTTGTTCACAAATGACCATCCATTCATTCGCACTTCAGTTCATTCTCATACAGTTCAAAGTTCATCATATGCGTATCCATTCAAGAGCGATCTGAGATTTATATAGAAGGCTGAGATAATCATTAGAGAGTTGTATTCATTCAGTCTGTATTCGCATCAGTCTGTGATGCTGTGTACTGGCCTT
Source organism: Sequoia sempervirens (assembly GCA_007258455.2). Lineage (NCBI taxonomy): Eukaryota > Viridiplantae > Streptophyta > Pinopsida > Cupressales > Cupressaceae > Sequoia > Sequoia sempervirens. The sequence goes on along the minus strand of VDFB02084110.1, from coordinate 38,985 downwards.
TTGAGTGGCCTATTGTATATGTATCATTCATTTTGAAGACTCAATAATATAAGAGATATTATTGGCTGGGTTTTTCTCCCTCAAGAGGAGGGTTTTCCCAGGGTATCTGCTGTGTCTTGTGTGAATGTTAAATTAATTTCTGTGCATTGCAAATCTGATCATTAAATTTAACAATGTGGACCCCAGCTAACAATACAGAAATGTCTGTAACTGCCATGTGGATGGGAAAGCTAGTCGAAGTTCCAGCTTGGAAGGAACAGAAGATCCATCACACAGGCCTTAGGGATATGTAAGAACATGTCAAAGTAAATGCCACATCCTTAGTGGTGGACCCCACACAAGACATTGCTGTTCAAAGTAAAAGACAACCACTTCAAAGAAGGGTATGGGTCCCAGTCTAACATATGCAAGCAACAACTATTGTGCAGATTGAACTTCCATAGGAATTCTATTGGCCAAGTCAGCATGTAGGCCCCGACAAGGAAACTGTCACAACCTGTAAACTAGAAACCAGAAATGGACAAGAAACACTGCGAAAACACAAAAAATCAGAGCCCAAAAAACAAAAAATTGAATGGCCATTGTTTTTGGGTTATGCAGGACTCCCTGGGGACCCAGATGTTTCTGCACCACTTTTGAGGTTACTAAGCCCCTAGGGACTTAAATCATGGTTAAAAGTTCCCTTCCAACCAAAAACCCATAGGACCCTCACTCATCTTCACTCCTGGGAACACTTTTATAGCTCTACACACTAGCTCAAAAAGGACATAAAGTTGAAACCCGATTTTACACTTTTGTATGCTTTTATTTCTGAGACATGGGTTACAAGGTTATATCTAAATGGACCCCAAGGATCCTAACCATTAGTCACCTAGTTGACTAGTCACTAATTGGGTTTTCAAGAATAAAGACGCAAGTGATTGAGAATACAAGGTGAAAATGGTGTGGCAAAATGGTTTGGGGATTGCCTTATTCCCTCTTCATTCTTCCACTGCACCTGTAATCGGTAAACTCATTGCACCTGTCAGTATGTCCAAACAAGATGATATACACATATAAAAATTCTTGAATAGTGAATTAGTTTGTTGATTGTTCATATACCTAAGTATGATATCACCACATATATTGAACATATCATAATTGAATAACGAAATAATCATATCATGCAAAGGTAGCATCAACACACATCTAACCATTATCCAGATTATATAAATATTGATCAATGCCACAAATTATTCTGAATCATTTATATATCACTATTTGTAAGTGCATTAAGAGATAACCACAATAATTTGGTGACATGTCTAGAGAACTCATGTACACATGTGGTGAAATCAAAGTCACATGGCTGAGATGATGCTGTCACAGTTTTACAACCCAAAATCCATATATAGATATAGGAGATGGTCAAAATATACAATGAAGCATAGAACAATAAAAGTTTATCAGTCCATGGAGAAAAGAGAGATGGAGTGAGGCGTCTCATTGCCTCAACCTAGAATTATACTTCCCAGAAGTCACTGAAAAGGTGCAGATAAGCTGGTCGAGGTAGTACTTCCTCCTCCTATGTGGTCACCATCTCATCTTGCCTGTCACGCTGGATAAAACACACAAGTAGTTTAAGAAATTTATTTTGCGGGTTTCATCAACATGAAACTCCATACTTCAGTGATTATCATCAGTATTTTGCATTTGTTTCTATGTTGTTCAAGTTTGAAATTTTGAATCTTCTTTTTGATTAGAATAGTATTAGTATTAAATTGTTCCGGGTGGTTAATTCACTCAACATGAAAAGGGCACACTTCAGTAATTATCATTAATATTTTGAATTTATTTTTATATTGTAATATTGGACTGGTTGAGTTTGAACTTTGAATCTTTTTGCTGCTTAGAATATTATTAGTATTGTATTGTTCTGAGTGGTTAATGTCACTCATATTTTGCATTTCTCCTGAACAGACTATCTGGTGAACAAGAACCTTCTAGGGGGTCTACTGCTGTTACTTCCTCGAAAATTTGCAGACATGAAATCCAAAGAAAGTGAGAGAGATGATGCAGAAGATTCAGATGAGAATGCAAAGATCAGACTGGCTGAGCTGGAGCAATGGCTGATTCATAACAATTTACCTGTATGTGTAGAGCTATTGCTCAAATTCTGTGTAACTTTACAGGGCTGTCATCAAGATAGAAAATTGTGAAAATTGTTTATTAATGTATAATAGAATAAATGTATGGAATGATATATAGGTAAAAGGTGTCTTTTTATGTTGCAACCTAACCTTTATGCCTCTCGTGTGCATGAGACCCCACCTTGTGGGAACAAGGGAACCTTTTCAGTTCATGTTTTTTCAGAAGGTTTGATACCGTTTTTCTTTTTTCATATATATATATATATATAGATATAGATATAGATATAGTGTTGAGACTTGGATTCAGCAAGCTGTTTTTTTGACTTGGAGTTGGATTCATTGCCAAAACTTGGCAAACTGAAAAATAGTGAATTTGAAGGAAAAAGCTTATTGTATTGCAACTCATATCAAACTAACTTTAAGTACGCACAAAAATCAATTAGTTAGATCTACCATATGTGTGTAAACAGAAAAAATAAGTAACAAGTGCCACAAACGTCATACTTGAACTCTAACATGAAAGCAAAATTGGTTTGATATCCTTAAAATTGTTTTTTGTACACAAACATGGATTTAGTATGTTGTGTAATTAGCAAAAAAGGACATATAAAATTCAAACTAAGCTTGAGAATAGGCACTCCTCCTGACATTAGATTCAAGTTGCTAGATCTTGTGCCTCTTTGTGTATGTCAAAGAAGTGACTACAACCAGTCTATCTACAAAAGAGGTAATAGTATCATCTTGGACAATGTCTTTGTCTCTAATTGCATGTGCTTGATCCTCCTCTTCCTCCTCCATCACTACGAGGTTTGCCTCATGCTCAATATGATCAACCCATGCATGGTCATCCTCAGTGATGCACTTAGATGCAGGATCATTCCTGGCCAAGTCCACGGTGCTAATTCTTCATTTGTAGCTAAAACTCTCTTGTGGTGGTGAAAGAGGTATAAAGTTAACTACTTAAAATGAGAAAGTAGATTAACCTATGCTGTTTCCAATGCTTTAATTAGACCATAGTAACAATTTGACCTAATTAGAACAAATAGAGTATAATGCTTTATTTTTTTCAATGTTTGTAGGGAAATGAAACACTATGAACTAAAGAAAATGGAAAATTTGGTAACTGATTACTGACAGAATGTAAAAATGCTTGTAACTGGTAAAAACAGAATTCTGGAATAGAAAATGATGAGCACTGTACAGAAATTTAAATTGGACAAAATCCCACTTACCAATCCCTGGCACAACTGTGCTGGAATTTGTACGGTTGTGTTGTTTTCCAAAAGCTTACAAAAAATAAAAGAATAGAACTGAAGCTATAATACTTGCACACAGAGGAAATGAAAATACATGGTACAAAAATAAAGAAAATGACTAGTAGATCACAGAATAATAGCAAGTGTATCTAAATCAAATGACAAATAATCAGTGTTACCCGAAGTTTCCGGGACGGGGACGGCGGGAGTCGTCCCCAAGTTTCCGATTTTTGAGGCCAAATTTGGGGATGGCAGGGGGAAGGCTATATAAAATATAGGGAAAATTTAAAACATATAGGGAAATTTTAAATATTCATATGAATACATGGATAAAGCATGCATAATATACATTATAGAACCTTAACATATAACATTTGTGTTCAACATTCTTTGTCAATTCTCAATATGCATTCAAAATTCATAATTAACATACATGATACAACCTCCAAGTTATAATTTATAAACTTATATCAAAATGCCCAAAGGCTACATTGCTGCCATATGGTCAACACAGGCTTTTAATGCCTTCCAAAATGAGAAGAACTCATAAGATTTCTGTTCTTGATCGACAGCTATGAATGCAGCTCGATAGCTTAAGATAATAATAGTTCTAAAGTCTCGATACTCATTGAAACAGATTGTAAGTTGTTGGAATACAGTTAAAATTGACAACATATACAAAGGTGAAGCAAAAGAGAACGAAGATGCTGCATAGGGAAACAGGAAATATGATGATTATTAGTACTTTCAGCAGCTTGTAGATACTTTGAATTGAATTATGAGCATGCAAGTAAATGTTTCCCAATTACAGTGAATGGTTTTCTGATTATAACAACCTGAAGGTGATTTGTTTCATCTCCCCCATCAGTTTCTTTCCTGCTTTAACACACTAGTCCAAATGTAAGATGAGGTCTTTAGAATTTGCTTTTGGAGGGCCAAGTCAAATAGCCATCAGAGTCCTTAAGTCAAGATATATGTTGAATGAGTATTGTTGTTATAGTTGAGAGTAGAGCTCAAAGAAGAAGTGTCTCTGTAATTGGAACAAGCATAGAAAAGTGGTGGTTGATGTAAATTATCCAAAATATTTGATGTAATCAATTTTTTCAAAATTAATGAAGAATACCAGTGTTGACATTATTAACATGTGTGTGGCTTGCTTCCATTATGTACATTGATTGGTTGAGGAGTTGATGTTTGTTCATTTGACCTTTGTCCAGGCCATAAGGGCAACATGGAAGGTAGGGGCCCACATAAGCCACAAATTGAGGGCTTTTTTTTTTTACTAAAATGAGTTTTTTTTTTTAAATTTTAAAATGCTATTGAATTGCAGGGGATGGTTGGCCGTCCTTGCCCCCCGGGACAGTCGAGGGACGTCTAGGCTTCCCCTGGCCATTCCCGGGATGGTCAGCTGTCCCCTTTTTTTCACCCACCCATCCCCTCGTTTTTGATCCGTTTCCTGCAAATTTTCAAAAAATGGGAATGTGGGGGGGAGTGTCCCCCAGCTGTCCCCTTGTCCTCAGGACGTCTCGGGGACAGGGACGACTCATTTCATATAGGGGATGCGTCCCCAGGTATCCCTGCAAATAATGGCAATGAAAGGTTAGAGATACATAACCATTGAGCAAGATGTTGAGTTTGGAAAGACGAGTCCAAGAATTGCTTGAGATAAAGAGAAGGGGGTGACTACTAGGGAGCTTGTCAGAGTGGTCATGCCCCTATTTTGGTCTTTCAACCTCTATGGGCATTCAAATAGAAAATAGATATTTTGGGTCTGCTCTTAATCTTAGGTGTATTTAGAATAAAAGAATAACACCACTAACAACTATGAATACTAATGAATTAGGTCTACAAAAAACTAGTATTCTAATGTGTATGGAAATGAAAATGGGAGATGAAATAGATGTTTAGTGATGCTAACAAATAAATTTAGAGAATAACAAAGCAAGATGGATAGGGAGTTTTGATTGGCTGTCCAAGAGAGTGAAAAACACAATAAAGATGTCAAGATAATTGAAATGATCACAACTCACAAAAGAAAATGGATTTTTGGCAATATGAAGGAAGTATGCCAAAAGCACATATATAAAACTAGAAATGAAAGGAGAGCTTAAAATGAAACAATGACAATATCACCTTGTTTAAGAAGCTTGTAGAGAGATGCTTTCAAAAATAGGCAAATAGAAGTACCTACCAAGAGGATTTCTCCCCAAAAGACCTAGAAAACAACAATGTGAATGTCACCAAAAACATGTAAGCATAGAGCCTTTACAATGAAGAACAACAAAATATAACAAAACTCACAATATCAATCCTCACAAGTGTATTTGTGTAGCAAAAGTGCTATAGGAAGATGAAGGTTGCATGAGAATTGTAGAATGTAGCAGGAGCCAAAACCGTAATTGCATGGAAAGACAGAGAGCCAATGGGAATCCCAAATTTCAAAGTGCACAATTGTCTATTGCTATTTTGGGTAAAGAGGTTGGGGGAATATTGTTCAAAAGAATCAAAACTCGACAAAATCTAGGTGGATGATGGTTACAACCAAAGGGAAGTCGAAATGACATTTTCTTAGTTGTTAAATACATTTCATATGATTGTACTATCATAGGATGGAATCATGATTGTGTAGATGTTTGTGTGACCTTGTTTTATTCTTGAAAGAACAAAATTTAAAACATCGTAAAGCGGTTACATTACACAAAATAAACACAAATGTCAAAAACATTAAAAAATATTACAAGAAACACAAACACACCAACAAACATAACACTTGTCATTTGAACTAGGGAAAAATGTTAAGCATAGGTTAAAATGGGTTTTAAAAACATGTTACAAGAATGAGCACTAAAATAGGCATAATTTCTAGTGCCAAAATTGCGTAGAATGTGCTTTTCAACATTATAGGTGGACACATAGGTTGTAATGTACAAATACAAGGTCATTCAAATCTTTGCATTGATAATCTATTGTGCTTTTTGGAGCATATGTGCTCAAACATACTCCAATTGTGTTCACAACTCAAAGCATTGTATGGTTGGCCAAAACTCTGATTACGATTCTTTGAAGGTTGGGCACCTAAGCACCAATATTTTTGCACCATGCATTTGTAATGCTAAAATTAAAATGTTTAAGATTTACAAATACTAAAAAAAATCAAACTTTAATAACAAAGAAGGAAAATCTTAATTTTTAAATCAAGGTTTCAATTTGGCCTCATAGTTGTCCTTGATATGATACATATGTCTTGAGAAAAGAGACTCCCTAGTGCTTGTTTGTAGATCTTAATCTTAGACATGATCCTCATTTGTGGACTTTGTTCCATAGCCTCTATGACAATGTGGAGGTTTCCCACAACCTTCTCATCAGCCTTGAATATTTCAATTGGAAGACTGGCTTGAGGAAGTATGCACAAGCATGAAGTTGCCTGTCAAATTATCTTATCCAATGCTGGTCAATGATATGCCAAATGGGCCCATAATTGTAATGTCCCTATTTGGAAAATTCCTAAATTTTAGGCCTGCAAAACAGTATTATTCACTAAAAACTGATATTAGTAATATTAGGTAACAAGAAAGTATGATAATATTCAAATCCATACATAAAACATTATAATATTTTAGATCAATGGACAATAAATCATAGCTAAAACATCATAACATTTAGATCAATAATTCATAGCATCATTAATATTTGAATTGACACATCATAGCATATTCCTTATAGCAAATCACATTGCGAATTCATTGGAAATGCTTGCAAAGGGCAATCTCAAGGCTGGTCGTCCTTGTATTGCAAGAGCATGGAAGGTGGGCTGCCTTTCCATCCCTCAGTCTACCTTGGAGGCTGGCCGTCCTCCTTGATCAAGCCCAAGAGCATGGAAGGCTGGTCTTCCATTCCAACTCTTGGCCCACAAGCATGGAAGGCTGGCCATCCATTTCATCTCTGGGTGGCGTACTTGATAAGAGTATGAAGGCTGCTCATCCTTCACCTCTCATGAACTCAGAAGGCTGACCATCTTCCCTATTTGCAAGACATTTCATAAATTCAAGATATGATTCCTCAAGGAGTTTGCTAGAATATTTCTAAATAAATACCTCTTAATGAAATGATAAATTTACTCTTAAATGGCTGCCACCAATTATATTTCAGATATTACCAATGGCTGTTCTCAATCTCTATTCCAAAGAGATGTCTTATATTTCTTATTCTTATTTCCTTTTTGTAACTTGATTGATATTTGAATGTGTGTTCGTTGGATGAATTGATGATTGAATGTTTTGATGATTGAATGATTGGATGCTTGAATAATTTGATGATTGAATGTATTGATAGACATATTGCTGTTTGTTTGATTGATCTTTTTGATATTTTGATTGCTTGATTTCTTGATGGATAGATGAGTGACGATTGCTTGATTTCTTAATTGATATATGATTGATGATTGCTGATTGAATGTCAATAAACTGATTTACCCTTTATATTCATTTCTTGAAGGAGTCACCACCCTTCACAATAAATATGTCACCATCCTCATTGCTGCATTTTGAGAATGATAATTTATTTCCAAACTGATTGATTGATTCATTCCCCATAGATGATTTCTCCACAAGGAAATGATCTCCCTTTTGTATCTTATTATTGAGGGAGTCACAACCTGTCACATCCTTTCTCACATCATCACAACTCTTGAGAACATAATTTAATTTACTTGCAAAGTCACATAAGGTTCTATTCTCAATTGAATTACTGAATGATGTTATGACTGTTCTCAAATGAAATGCTCTCCCTCTTATATCTTCAAGTTTGAGGGAGTCACACCTCTTCATTATTTTTGCCTTTTTGGAAGAGTCAACTATTCCTCTTTATTGCTGGCCTAAAACCCTTTTAATTTAATTCTAATTAAATATCTTTAATTCAAGGAAATCACTGCCCTTGTTTATTCTTATATACTTAGACTTTAAGTGCTGCAATTTGACTAAATATTCCGATCTGTTTCTTTCTTTGATGGGGGCATGACAATATTTGTCCTCCACACTGCCATAGAAATGTCTAATATGCTCCTTTGCTCTGTCCATTCCCTCACAGATGTATCCCATTGCTAGCTTTTCTCCAACAAAATATGAAAGAGAGGAATCAACAGCCACTCAGATATAAAAAGTCAACATTCAAATAGCTAAAAGAAAAGTGATTCTATTTACTGTAAGGTTAAGCCTAAATTTGTAAATGAGGAAAAATTAAATTTATAGACATTAAAAAAAGAAAACAAAAAAAACAATAAAGTCTTACAGCTACAATCTCCTTTGTAGGAGTCCAAATGCTGTTGCGGTGTCTATCCATTAGTAATCTACGTGCAACAACATTTGATTTACTGCATTATTGGTGGCTACTTGTACTACATTTTCCACCATCAGTTCTGCCAAAACCTCTTCCAAAAGTTCATACAAAATAATCTTCATTTTTTAATCTTCCTTTAAGCATCAATTGGCTTCAAGAAGATTGTGCTAGCTGAAGAAGATATTGAAAATTCAGCAGCTTCTTATTTTTTCCATCACTTCCTTCACCAGACATGATAGTGTAGCCCCTTTTCATATGAATAGTCACTACTTCTCAATAATGGACTGATTTTATATCAGCCACCTGCTCTGTTAAAATTGGTCCACAAAGTTCATCAAAAGAAGGGGTTTTGAATTCCTGACCAATAAGGGGACCTAAACGACAGAAAAACAATGATTTTTTTTTTTTTTTGAAAAATGTAAACTCTAAACAAAATTGTGAAAGCTAAAAATAAAAAAATTATAATAAAAAACAAGACATAAAAAAACGAAATGTTATCTTGCTGCATTGAAGGGATTGTTGCAAAAATACCAAAAATTATCAATTGCACTCCATGCTGCTTTGTGGTTGTCTTTGTTCTAACTCATTCTTTCCAATGATGGTTGGAACTAGGAGTACTGTGTGGCGCAACCCAACATCTTAAATTCAAACTCTAGGTCAAATGCTATTAGATCCCAATACACTACCACTTTTGGGCACTGGGAAATAAAAAATGCAGCGTTTACCAGGCAACGTTTACTAGGGTTTACCAGGCGATAGCGATACCAAGGCAGCGTTACTAGCGTGGGCAATGTTTTTTCTAGTGGTGGGAGGTGTTTCTGCTTGTGGAGATCGCGCTGGTTGGGAAACGTGGGCACAAAAAAGTCAAAGCGGAGCCAAGGGACCGCACAAGCTAGCAAAATAAGGCAGGAAGAAGATCATAGGAAGGTGTGAGCAGTGGGTTGTTTTCCAACAGGTCTCCCTGTCACCTTTCTCTGTTTTCCTTTATTTTAAGTTTATTTTGTCTCCTTTCTCCGTAAGAGGACAAAACTAGCATACCCTCATAAAATAGCACAAACTCACAGCATATCAATACATGAGAGTTAAACAAGGGGTTATGGGTGAAAACCTAAACCTAGCATGTTAGAGTGTCCCTCCAGAAGGGACACAAATCTCGAATACAAACTCATTTTCAAAGCAGTTGGGAGCTTTAGAGCGTCTATTGGGCAATAACAAAATGGAAAATAAACCCCATATGCAACTTAGTGATCTCTTAACTCTTCTAGGTCAAGAAGGTTTAATATCTCCAGGGTATCATATTCCATGATGGTCAAACGGGTGGTCCACTCTCTACCCTAGTGTCCAAGATGAGGGTTTAGCAAGTTTTTGGGGCACTTTGCTTACAAGATCGCCTTTATCAAGTATATTGAATCTTGTAAACACAAAAGAAAGGCTGATCTTTGTAAATGCAAAACAATATAATGGGATTTTAAGGGGCTAAAAAACGGAAATTGAAACAAAATCAAAAGAAAAAATTCACTTTGATTTTACCAAAGGTTTATAATGGTAAGGTAGGTATATCTAGAGAGATATTTCAGAAAGAAGAGCAAACTAATCAAGCTGAGTGCAAAGGAAATGGAAAGCTAATAGGAGTCAAACATGAGCAAAACGGAAGAGATCATTACAAACAAGAAAGTCACTGAAAAAGTGCCCCAGGAACTTTATAGCCCTACGTCCTCACCACTATTATGGTCATCAAAGTTATATGTAGAAGAGCTCATGAGAATGAAAAATAGACTTGATGTTCTAGAAATAAAGGGGATGTTTGAAGACAACAGGTTTAAAATAGTTACATAGGCCAATTGCAGGCTAGAAAGGGATAATAAAATACTGTAGGAACAAATTTTAAATCTGCAAGTTAACATGGAGAGGGGACAACAAGAATTGATCACTCTAAAATAGGAGCTAGATCAACTAAAAACAATTGAAAACAAGAAGCTAGAAATGGAGGGAGGTGAAAACATAATGGAATTAAAGGTGATTCAATCAGCATTAGCAGACTTGGAGAAAAAAGAGAATTAGTTAAGAGACTAGATAGAGGAGGCCAAATCATGGTCACAAGTGGTAAGTGGATCATTAAGTGAGCAGAAAGGAATCATTGAAAAACAAGTCAAAAGACAACTAAGGGAAGAAAAAGATAAACAAAGCAACGCTACAAACATTATTATTAAAGGTTTGAAAGATTTTGGTGAGAAGGAGAGGACTGACATCCTAGCAAGGGACTTCCTTAAAGACAAGCTGAAGTGGACAGGTTATATTCAGCAAGCAAACAAAATTCGAAAAAAGATAGATGGAGGAAGGGATGGGCATGTAAGAGTCACCTTGAGAAGCTTAGAGGATAAGAATAGGATTCTAAAAAAGAAAGGGTTACTTAGAGGCACACATATTTACCTAGATGAAGATTTGACCTTTGAGTAGCAGGAAGAACAAAGGAAAGAATGGGAGAAAGTGAAAACAGCAAGAAATGAAGGAAAGTGGGCATGGTTGAAGAATGGGAAAGCCCAAATTGGCGATTGTCTTTCAAACAAGAAATAGGGATTGAGGGCCCCATAGGAATACTTATGTGTTGTAAGTTGGAATTGTAGAGGATATCCATGGAGAAGAGGACCTGGATTGGGGCCCATAGCAAAAGGTAAAGATATTATTATTCTTACCGAAACACACGAACATGATGGTTGCGAAGTTCCAGATTTTGAAGGGTATAAGAAAGTTTTAGTTTGGAACAAAGGGAATGAGTCAGGCAAAGGTCATGGGGGAGTTACAGTGCTAATAGGTGAGAAGTGGTAGGGAATTGTTGAATTTGAAAAAGAAGACACAAATAAGCAATACATATGGCTGTAAATAACAAAAAATGGGGTGACTTTTAGATTGGCTACTTGTTATTTTGCTCCAAAAAATTCTAAGTTCTATAAGAAGAGAAATTTAGACAACAAAGACCTGTATGCCTCACTAAAAAAAGATATATCTATTTTTCAGCACACTTGGAGACGTTGTATTAATGGGCGACTTTAATGCAAGGACAGCTAATAATTAGTCTCTTCAGTTAAGCATGGAAGAAAAAGGGGGAACAATCCTTTATGGTTGGAGGAAGGTGGAGATCAATATTGGGAAAGAACATCCCAAGATGGTAATGGCGATGTGACCCTATTTGGGGCAGAATTACTTGGGCGTTGTAGTTTGTTTGGCATGGTTATTTGCAATGGGATGAGAGAGTGGCCAAAATCAGGGGGTATCACATGCAAAACTTATAATAGTCAAAGTGTGGTGGACTATGTGATTTGCTCTTAGGGTTTTGTCTCTAGATTGCTGGAGTTTGATATTGAGGACTGCCCTATTGGGATGAAATCTGACCACTTACCTCTTTTGGTTAAGCTTTGCATGTCCCCAATCAGCCAACACATTAAACAGGTTCAACACATGCAAAAAAAACCCTCCCCAAGGCTAAAATCCTCTTGAATAAGGAAAATAGAGAAATATTTAGCGCTGTTCTTAAGCAATATTTCCATGATTTAATGAATAATGTAGAGGTCAAAGCAACAAAAGAGGTGGATGTCCACATTCACATCAATTCGTTGATCCCAATAATTCACAAGGCTTTAAATGCATGCAAAAGGTCTCACCCCATGATGGGGGCTGCAAACACTTTCTCGGCAAATCCGTGGTATGATGAAGAATGTAAGGCAGCCAAGAGATCACTAAAAAAGAGAGGAATGGACAAAGAATACAAGAAAAAATATGAAAAATTGGTGCAGTCTAAAAAATATGATTATGTAAATGAAAGAAGGAAGGAGTTAATCTCTCTTGGAAAACAGAATCCTAAAGGTTTTTGGAGAGAATTGCAGCAAAAGAAAAAGAAGATTGAAAACAGTATTACGGATGTCCAATGGCTAGAATATGCTAGGCTTCTTTACGAGCGGGTTCCTGAGAAAGACCATCCACCTGTTACTAACACATCAATGAAACTATTCACTGTGGATGATATTAAACAAGGAATAAAGAATTTAGCGAGTGGTAAAGCACAGGACATAGATGGGTTACAGGCTGAATTTTTAAAGTGGAGGATTGATACTCTTGCCCCTCACATAAAAAGAATTTTCAATAATGTCAATCGAGAAGGATTTCCAATGGAGTAGACTACCGGTGTGGTCATTCCTTTATTTAAAAGTGGTGATATCAATAATCCATCTAACTACCGATAAGATTATGGTCAATCTTATCTTTGGCAAGCTCTTTGGGAGCATGGTTGAATGAAGGATCAACAACTGGGCAGAAAATGAGGGCAAAAGGGCAAAGGGGTAGGCAGGCTTTAGGTCAAGACACTCTATCATTGATCATTGTGTCACCCTTAGACATTTGATTGAAAAAATTTGGAACATCCAGGGTGAGGAAGCTTATTGCTGTTTTGTAGACTTTAAGAAAGCTTTCGACACGATACCTAAAGACAAACTATGGAATAGAATGGAGGAATTAGGCATCCCAAATGTGTATAGAGCAGCTGTTCACAAGTTGTATGAGAAGGTTAGGGCTAAAATCAGAACAAGTGAAGGTATGTCAGAATGTTTTGGTAGCGACATTGGAGTTAAATAGGGCTTCCCACTATCTCCCACGCTTTTTGGGCCATACATTGATAAGTTGGAAGCTTGGTTAAGCAAGACAGATAGGGATGGTATTCAACTGGCAGGTTATGTGGTGAAACTACTTTTATATGCTGATGATCTTATCCTAATTTCAAAAACAACTCATGGGTTGCAAGTGAATATCACCAAGACCAAAATCATGATTTTCTCATTGAATAGAAAAGATAAGCAGAATACCTTTCTTTTTGAAGGGAGCCCGCTTGAAATAGTGAAAGAATACAAGTATCTTGGGATTGACTTTCACTATAAACTCAGTTGGAAGACTTGTTGTACGAAAAGGATACAGGGAGGTTGGAAATCCTCTTACCTTCTACAAAATAGGTGTAGAAAAGCTGAGCTTTGGGATTGGAAAACCAAGAAAACCCTTTTTGGTTTGCTTGTTACTTTGGTTGTATTTTATGGGTGTGAAGTGTGGGGAAGTAGTATGTCAAAGTGCAGTTGGAGACAACTAGAAAGAATCCAGAAACATCTAATAATAGGCAGTCTCAAAGTTAAAACCACAGTCCCATATGAAATTCTTTTAGCTGAAATAGGGACTTTTCCATTGGAAGCATCAGCGTTAATCCGGTTGATAAGCTATTTAAAGAAGGTTGAAAACATGGATAACCACTGTTGGCCTAAAATGGTTATGAAGGAGACGCTAGATCGTAGGAAGAAAACTTGGATGAAACAAAACAACAAGTGGATGAACAAGTGGGACATCAATTTGCAAGAGTGTCCTAGCACCAATAGTGAAATAAAAAGCTATGTGACTGAAAAATTTAGAACTGCCATGTGGACAAATCAAATTGGGTGAAAAAAAACATACTACATCAAAGAGTTTAAACCGACGAAGGATCATGGTGAAAAAACTTATTTAGGTGCAGCTATTAAAGGGAAAGCGAGGTTGTTAGTTGTACAATTGAGGACGGGATCGCATCACCTTAGGTGTGAGACTGGTAGGTGGAAGATACCCAAGGAAACTTGGAAGAAAGAACTTGTATGTTTTGCAATAAGGGGGTTGTGGAAATGGAATGGTACTTCATCATGGAATGCACAACTTATGTAGATATCCATACTCAACACGAAAGTAGTTTGAAAGTTGACAATATGCACCAGCTATTTGAGGAAGATAAGATTAATCAGACGGCTAGCCTTCTAGTCAAAATTAATAGCAGGAGATCCGACTTGGAAAAGAGCATGAAGACAAATTAGGCCTGTTTTGTCTCGGTCCCATAAACTGTTTAGTCTCGTGGACGTCATTAAAATCTTTCATTCATTCATTCTCGAAAGGACTCCAACTATGTTATCACCTACGTCACAAGCTCATGCTCAACATTTTGAAGTAATGAATCATCACGTCCAGGTTTGTGGGCAAGGTGGTATTTGAGGTGATTAATGCCTCCTCCTAGTAATCCCACACCTCAACATTTGTTTAACACTTGCCTTTTCTTTTTGTTAGACTTTCCATGCTTCCATATAGGGTCTTTCCTTTGTGGTACTCTTTCCTTTGTGGTGCTCATGAATTGCAATTGTAAACCCTACATGGAGAGAGAAAAATGTTTAAGGGTTATTTTAAAAATGCAAGCAACAAAGCTAACATAAATGCGAGAAAAAACTAAAAAAAAAGAAAGATATATGCAAGGAAAAAATAAATTAAAAAATAAAACCCTAAGGTTTTACTTTCTTTTAATATTTTATTAGTATTTAGATTTTAAAATGGATAAGTCTGAAATAAAAACTATAAAACATAAAAAGAATGAAAGAGAAAAATTTTGAGACCAAAAATGAAGATTTCGAACTTACCTTGGTTTCATGCTTGAAGTTGGAAGTTGGGAATATGTAACTCAATTTTGAAGGCCTTATATCGGCTCTTCCTTTGCACAAATCAGCCACTAAAGCAATCCTATCAGCTTGTCGCATAAGAATATTCAGTTCCTTTGAACTTAGAAGAAAAAAAGAGAAAACCAAATAGATTGAAAGTAAATGGGCAAGTGGAAATAAGGTCAAAATGGACAAATGAGTGTTTTAAAGAGTTAGATCCTTTTTAGGGTTGAGAGCGGCGTGTTTTCTTTTAAAGTGAGTTTTTATTTTTAAAAATAAAATAAAAGCTAACTGCTGGCCCAGCAGATTCAGTAATCCTGATTGTGGACTCAGGGGTCGATGAGCCTAGGCTGTGGCCTCACTCAAGTCACCTAAGATTCAGACTCACAAGTCTAGGAAAGGATGTGATGGTTCTCCTTACTATATATGGACATACTGTAATGTCCCCAAAATTTTGATAAAGTGATTTAATTAATTTAAGTTGTCCAAAAATTAATATTATTTCAAAAGGATGACTTTAATTAATTATTTTAATTAAAAATTTAAAATAAAGTGGAAATAATAAAATATTAAAAAGGTCACTTTATTAAATAAGTTTCTTCTAGAAGCTGGAGTTTTTGCAAGTTGGCTTCTTCTAGAAGATTCCTTGGAGCCTTTAAAAGGAGTTGAGGGCAAAGCATTTGGGGATCCATTGTTGAGTTGATATTTCTCATGCTTTATGCAAAGGCTTGAATCTTTGATTTAGGTAAATCTCTGAGGACGAAAGCCTTCAGTAGATTGGAAAGGGTTGGACGAAAACCTGACTCTTTCGGGGAGTGGATTCGCGATGGAGTTCACATTGAGCTGGTTGATTTCAGATTTGGGAGCTTCAAGAGCATTTGCTGAGGAGAGTGATTTGGGAAATTTCATGAGTCTTCTTCGAAGACGAAATTTCCAGGTTTTTGCAATAAATCAGAGCTTGAGAAGTTGCCAGTTGATTTTTAGAAGGCTCTTATGATATAGATAAGTTACAGATAAGACAAGGAGGAAAGGACAAATGGTGGGTTTGTTGTATTCACAATTATGCCACGATTTCATTGTTTAATATCAGTTGCAGCCTTCTAAGAATCGTGGACTTTGGAAAGTCTTAATGTGGATAGGACGATTGCAGATGCTAGAAAAGACAAATTAATTGTCAGGATTCTGAATAAGACAAATCAGTGTTGGAAGACAAGCATTAAGAAAGCCGTCTATATTTCCTCAACAGCACCTTATTTAGGAGATTATCGGGCCTTTGTAAAAAGACAAAGCATTGGGACTTTGCTAGCAGAGTCGAACTCATACATGCCGCCGCCTTGGCAACAATAGTCTGAGATTGCCGATAAAGGGAAAGACAAGAAATCAGATCGAATATATTTATTGAGGAGTCCATGTATGCTTCCTGAAGACGCCAGCTTTTGGTTTGGAGCATTCATGGGACTGCTATGAGAGTCGCATTTGCTCAGCAGGGCTAGACATCTCATTCTGGAGTAGTTTCATGGCATTTTGGAGGTTACTTGAGCTCTCATATACTGGACGTGTGAGTCTCCTTTGCTAATATCGACTTCCAGCTATTGCCTCTGCTTTCAGACTTGCGTGGGATCTCAGGTTGGAGATAAACTTTATTTTCTGTTGACATTTAATATCTGAGTCTGAAATATATATATCTTACTGTAGACACATGGCTGCGAGAGGATTCTGCATTGTTGAGTGTCCATTGTGAGTCTTTAAATACTCAGAAAATTACTGTTAAATCGATTGCTTCAGCCTTCCATGTAATGACAGTCTGAAATAGAGGAGTTATTGCTTGTCATGGTCTCTGAATTTGCATAGAAGTCGCTTGAGTCACTTGCTTCAGTCTGTTTGTAGTTTCTAGAAGTGTAGTTCTATTGCCATTAACTTGATCTGCTGTAACTACATCATCCATTGAGTCTGAAGCCATTTCTGAGTTCTAATTTGCTGGTAAATATTTCTGAGCATTATTAATTGCAAGAGGCAGATTTAAAGTAGGTCAGAAATATCATTGTTCATGTTATCAATATTGTTTATGTTTAGTTTGGCTGTAGCAATCTACATTTATCTATTCATGGTCAAATTGGACAAAACAAACATATTTCAAACTGAAAAACAATTATAAATTCCACACCTCCAGGAAAGGAACATTTCACATACACACACATATGTATATGTATATGTACACACATACAAAAATACATATGTACACACATATTTATTGTTAGAATATGCAGTGTACCTGATAGTCTTCTAAAGTAACAAGAGTTCCAATTAAGGTACAATGTTCAGTCTTCTACAGTAATAGCAGCTTCAGTTAGGTTGTAACAGTTAGTCTATTATAGTAACCACAATTCCAAGTAGGGCCAGCAGTCAGTCTTCTACAGTAACAGCAGTTCCAGTTAGGGTGTAGCAGTCAGTCTTCTACAACAAGAGCAGTTCCAGTTAGGGTGCAACATCAGTTAGCAAAGACTGAGGTCCAGTTCCAGTTAGGGTGTTAACTTTAGACAGATAAATTCGGAAATTCTTATCTCTCAGTTTTAGTTTAATTGCCGACTTCTGTGAAGTCCTATTTTGAGTTTAAATATGAGTTTGGGTGCACATCCCAAGAGAACTAGAAGCTTAACTATCTCTTGGAGCACACGACCTCATCCCTTCATGCAGATCTCTAGTTGAAGTATGAGATTTACTTCTGTGAATTCTAAAGTATGCCCTTCTCAGATCTATAAGAGAAAGGGCAGAGGTATGGATTTAGTTGGAGTTTTTAGTCTAGCAGCTAGCAGTTTAGTTTATTTTCTGTAGCAGATTTTTATGTTCAGAGTTAACGAAAAGCAGTGATAAATTTAACAGTTTTCCAGCAAGTTCTGTTTGTTGTTTTCCACAGTATACATTTATAGATCCTTGCATCTAGTATTTAAAGCTGTTTTGATAGACTTTTAGTTTTTGTTCTTTTATTGTTTCCTTCAGAGGAATTAAATGACAATACAGAATCTGTTTACCATGATATAGAAAATTTAATATGTATATGTCTCTATATGTATATCTCCCACTTGATTTGAATCTTTAAACAGGGATTATGTTATGTTTGTGAATACACGCACAGACACATTCATATTAGTCTCTTGCTTTCCTTTGAATGTTTGAATGGGGATTATCTTATTTATAATGTTGATAATCCCCATTTGCATGTTATGAGCAAAGCAATAAACATTCGTATAGATAAGATAATCCCCATTCAAACATTCAAAGCAAAGCAAGATATGTACACATATATATTTATGTCTATGTATTAAGCATATATGTGTATATATCCCTTGCCTCATGTTGAATGGTTGAATGGGGATTATCTTATGTTTGTGAATATATGCTGGCCCCTAGTCAATTTAACTGAATTGGATATGCTGTATTGTACGTATGGAAAGCCTCATTTCCTGCCACTTCATGTAAGGTCAAAATAGCAGGTTGAGTTGTTAATGTTAGTACATGAGCAATTGATACCATAATCTCCTTTCACAATACTTCAGGAGGATATCTTTTTATTTTAATATACAAGATTACAAATATTCACTTGCACCTTATTTTCCAACATTATAAGCTAGATAGATATCTCCATTGCTAAGCCTTTTTTGTTTTACCTAAAAATTTGGAATATTTTGAAAACTCCTCACTGAACGTACACTATTGGGCTTATGATATGAAAAAGAGCTACGCTACAATATAATTAATATCCTTTAATAGATAAGCAGTTTAGCCAAGGCTGCTGAGGAGATTGTAGTATAAATATTTTTCATATCATAAACGTTTTGCCATATGTAATTTTTTTTTACCCCAGCTTTCTTTTGAATTGACCATTTTGAAGTTGACAATATTTTCAACAGGAACTTGTCATTGAACTTGTATTTTAAGCTAGCGTTAGTTAATGCTACAATTAGTTCTTTATATTACAAATTTATGATTAATTGTTGAATGCAAATCATTCTTTCAAGTTATAGATCAGCACAGAGTATCTGCTATGCAATTTTGTAGAGGTTGAAGTCATTTGAAGTTTTTGCAGCCTATGTGTTTTGGTTGTTTTATGACTCTTACTGTGTTCTGTCAAATTTTTCTTTGTCATTAAACAGTCATGGTAGTTTTATTTAGTTTTGTGGGTATCTTGGTGACTGATAATGCAAGGGGACTTGGGCTTTGCTAATACCATTTTTTAAATAATTGCAGTATCCTGTTTATTTTGCATTTGAAGAGGAGAAGCTGAATACCATTTTAGCCGATATCAAACAGAATGATGCTATTGGACAGGTTGCAACTGCAACAACTGGAGGGTTAGTTGTTTACCTGTCTTATTGTTTTTAGATATACATTGTTGACCTCTAATCATGATGAATTTAGGTCATGACAAGGCATTCATGTGGAGTGTAATGCATTTTAAAATTGCTTGTATTGTGGTATTTGGACTTGGAATAGTTCTATTTGAATTAACTTCACTTAATATTGGCAGCTACTTCCAGCATTATTTGTTGAAGCTTTGAATCTGTTGATCTTATATATTGGGTTCTTTAGAAGCCGTGCTTGTTATTTCATTAATTACTTATATTTCTCTCTGTAAAATTGTTGTTATTTCATAAATTACTTATAATTTTCTCTGTAAAATTATTGAATTTGGACATGACTGGAAGTACATATTCATAAATGCAAATATAACTCAGCGGACTTCTATTGTTTCCCAATAGAACTTCTGCTTTTAAGGTTGGAGCTATTGTATAGTGTATGTGTCTTAGAAAGTAGGTTTTGAAACCTGCTGCCGGTTTTGAAACCTGCTGCATGTTGCTGTATGGTCTTAAAGGAGGGATTTATTTGATTAGCATTTATGGCATTTATTTAATGGAAGTGGCGACATTTGTTTTTTACATTTTAATGGTTTATACCAGGATTGACTGATTTGGCCTATTGAATGTTTTAACTTTTAAGTTTTCGTTTAATGGGATTACTGAAAAAAATGCATGTTTCACTTTCAGGAAATCAGATACAAGTATCTTGCATATCTTTTGATGTGCCTGGGACATAGAATTCTACATTTGGGATTTATTTCCCAAATTCTGAGATATGTTTCCTAAGGTCTGAGAAAGCGGCCTTTCTCAGTTGAGACACATTACCAATATAACTATATTACCTGGCCTTCTTATGGCTCATTTTAAAAAATCACAGTGTGCAGTTTGTATGATCTCTCAGTATCGAGTGCATACAAATTCTTGTTTGAATCTGATCAAGCTCTCTGTGGTTTGTTAGCCCTTGTTTTATTAATATGGACAATGGTGGACAAGTGACAATAGTTTAATGGCTAGTTTAAAAGTCCAAGAAATAAGTTGAGAACACTCCCCATTATGTTTGTCAATATGCAGTAGGAATGTTTTCTCATGTTTTTCACAGCTTCAAGGTCTTCCTGTTTATTAGTCCTGCATGCATGGCATTCTATTCTCTGGGCTTAATTTCTGAGATGTTAGTTACTTGTGGAGACATCTTTTTTGTTTTTGTATCACTCTACATTTTGATGGAGATTCTGTAATCTTCCATAGATAACATACTTATAATTTTACAGTTCCAAGGAAGGTTCATCATCTCATAGCACTAAAATATATGTATATTTTTTTTCCTTGACTTGGGGAGACATACATGTATCCTTACCATTAGTGTCTGACTCAATGAGTTTGATCCTTTGGATATTCATTGCAGATACAAGCTTGTATTGCCAACTCATGAACCTCGAAAGTTGGTATCTCCAACACTCACAAACATTCAGGTTACATCATTAACCTTTTGGTTCTATTATGCATGCTAAATAAGTAGTTATATTGTACATTATAAACAAGGCCAAAACATTATGAAAATTTCTAAATGGACCTTGCAAGATAATTCTATGCCAAAATAACAGTTCTTTTAATGGTTATTTCTTTAAGATATAACCTTCAAAAAGTTTATAGGGCTCTAAAGAAAATTACTTCCAGTGATTTTTAGAAATTGTTTCTGTATAAGCATGGTTCCTGAAAAAAATATATAATGGAACACTTCAATATCTTTCTTCAAACTTAAATGCATTGAAGAGTATATTTGCAATGTACTGCCTTTTTTGAAATGTGAAATCATAATGGCCATTGTCCCATTTTGAGGAGTTTAATTTTGGTCTTGTGTGCTCTAAATAGTTATGATGTTTAATCAGCTCTGTCAGCTTTAAATCAAATTTTATGTAACAGCTATGTAATGTTAAGAGAATTTGGGT
Source organism: Sequoia sempervirens (assembly GCA_007258455.2). NCBI lineage: Eukaryota > Viridiplantae > Streptophyta > Pinopsida > Cupressales > Cupressaceae > Sequoia > Sequoia sempervirens. The sequence goes on along the minus strand of VDFB02084110.1, from coordinate 17,486 downwards.
TATCTTGATTGGTCTTGATTTGCAAATGACACTGCTAGTAACTTTTTTAATATATAATTTGCCCCAAGAGTATGCTGATTGCATATAATGTCTGGAGAAAAGGCATGCAAAGAATGTGCTTATTCTGAGTTTCTTCTATAGATTTATTGTTTTATTGCTCATGGTCTGACCACTTTTTGGCTTTGGCTTACTGAAGCAAGCTAACTATGCATTTGATAACAGCATTAGTATTCAGAACAAGGATAAATAACTTTTGAGTTTGTAGCAGCTCAATTTAATGTTTTTTTTCTTTTTTGATGTATTGCACAATTGTAACTGATAGAAGGAAAGGAACCGCATACACATTGTACATGGTTATCATGGATAAATTGAAATTTGATTTATTGTTTCTATGAAATTCTATGTACATTGACAATTATTGGTGGTGGGACCAGACACAGAATTACCGCCTTCTGAAATAATGATATGCATTTATATAATGTTTGATGTTGGTTAGGAAGAGTTAGCTGACAATTGACAATGATTGCTTGTGCTACTCCTTTGCCAATGTTCCTATAGCACATGAAAATATTTATTGTTATCTATTAAAATTATTCCAGTTTTATAATGAATATTAACAAATCCTCAAGCTTTTTTTGTAATATCCCCTACTCGGAGTATGCTTGAATCTTCCTTAAGAGACATTTACACAACATAAAATTGTTTTACAAATGATACTCCATTGTAATTATATAATAAACATTAAACTTAAGAATAAATCAACTATTAAAATTTATGAAATAATGAATGACTACTTAGACTTGAATCCAATCTATAGACTCTTTTCAATAACCTATCATGGTAGAGATTGGAGAGGAACGCATGATAGGGCGCTAGAAAAATTGTTCATCACAAGTAAGCCCAAGGGAGGGCTCATACCCCCCTTGGCCCCAAGTGGACGGAACATCCCACCAAGACAATCCCATCCAACTTAGGGTTGGCGTACTTACAATGTGAGACCCTATATATTATTCATCCCAATTAAGCCCAAGGGCGGGCTCATACCCCCCTTGGCCCCAAGTAGACGAAACATCCCACCAAGACAATCCCATTGTAATGTCTCGTGCATGAAGGGCTAAACCCTAGCGGATGTTACTCGTGTTGGTAGGTGTGTACCTGATAACCAGATGGTAGGGCTCCATGGCCACGTGTCCACTGTGCTCATGGCTTCTATGCCTTCACCTCCGACGTTGGTGAGACGCAAACCTCATCCTTAACATCCTAGGTGGCCACCCTTACTACTAGGCCGGTCTTTTGGTGTTTGGGCCTTTGTGGTATCAGAACCAAGGTGAGCTCTGCGGAGCATGGTGGGCTGTAATGTCCCGTGCGTGAAGGGCTAAACCCCGACGAATGTAATCCATTGTGCTGGCAGGTGTGTACCTGATAACCATATGGTGGGGCTCCATGGCCACGTGTCCACTGTGCTCGTGGCTTCTATGCCTTCACCTCCAAGGCTGGTGGGATGCAAACCTCACCCTTAACACCTTGGGTAGCCACCCTCACTACTAGGTCGGTCTTTTGGTGTAATGTCCCGTGTGTGAAGGGTTAAACCTCGATGGATTAACCTGTCGTGATGGCAGGCGTGTACCTGATAACTAGATGGTGGGGCTCACAACCACGTGTCCACTGTGCTCATGGCTTCTATGCCTTCACCTCTGAGGTTGGTGGGATGCAAACCTCACCCTTAACACCCTGGGTAGTCGCCCTAACTACTAGGTCGATCTTTTGGTGTAGTGGTTGGGCCTCAGTGGTATTAGAGCTAAAGTTCTTACCAGCCTATTGGAAGATCAGTAAAACTCACAGTTATGACAATGGATTTCAACAAAGTTGAAGATCAGATCAAGAGGAAGTACGAACAAGAGGCTTCCCAACTCTTTGAAGAGTATCAAGGCATGCCAGATGGGTTTAGAAACACGGTTTCTTTTGACTCTTTCTTGGGTTGTGTTGTAATATTGAAACCTAGAAAAACGGGCTTGGTGAAGTACATTAGAAGAACGATGAAAGAGAAATCAGAACTTGCCATTGAAGAGGGATCAAATAAAGAAGTTCTTATTTGTGGTTTGCAACCCACAAGTAAGCATGAGGAAGGAAAAAATCAGTCACCATGCATTGATGATGGGACTCTAAGTCCTAAAAAAGATGAAGCTACAAGTGAAGAGCACATGACACTTCAAGATGACTGTGAGATTGAGGAAAAGTCACCTGTTGAAACTACAAATGAAGAATACATGAAGTTTGAGGAAGATACCGCCATGGAAATTATCAAACCTTCCATGATAGATCAGTTTCAAGGAGGTATGAGTTCGTTTGTTATTCCTCTAGGGGAACCTAGAATTGCTTCAGCACCCTTACCCTGTCTTGGCAAGGAATCAAATGGTGGCTTGGTTGACATTGAGTTGGATGTTGTTCATACTTATGATGGTAGTCCACAAGATCCAGTATGTGGTGAACAAAGAAGTTTGGTTAGGACTGATTTGACATTGCAAGATATGGAGATGAATGACTATCATGATGCTAGTATTAGGAAGTTGAAAAGTGACTCATTCACAGGGGCATTTGATCATGAAGAGTACAGTGATCACATTTACCTTGACCCGAGCAATCGACCCCTTAGCACATGGGACCTAGGTGTGTTAGCACCCGAGTATAATGAGGATCCTATTTGGGATGAATTTCCCTTTGGTCATGATGATGTTCAAATCAAAGAGCACAATGCAAGCCATGAGGATACTATTGAAGGAGCTAATTGTGGGAAGTTTGATGATGACCTTGAACACAAATCTGATTTATCAATGCATGAAGCTGATTGTAAGCAAAGTTTCGAAGAACTAGTGGAGTTTGATCCTCATCATGATATTGAGCATTTTCAGCAAGTTGGAGGAGGAAGGTAAGAGTCTTGGTGCAGCTATGGAGGCATTGATGACAAGAAAGGGAGTTCTGATTTTGGCATGCAACCTAACAGCTATACACCATCCTTGCATGCTTATGATTGGAAAGGTCAATCCTTGGTGTTCATTGAAGATGAAGTGTAAGCTCTATCCAGATTTGAAGTACTTTGCTGGAAGGCTCAGATTGAAGAGAAACATGAAGGAGTTAGGAATGGAGTCACTCTCCCTAATCTGCAGCCAATCAAAGATTCATTGGAAACATTGAAACAAAAGTTCTTACACCTCATTAGAGATCGAAACTATGCCCTCGAGTTTGCAAAGGAGACTATTAGTGCGTTCAAAGAAAGGGAGAGAAAGGTTGATGAACTTCCTCTTGAGCTTGAATCAACAAAAGATATGTTAGAAAAAACTCAGATGGCACTAATGGAGGTAGAAGATCAGCTAGCTGATTCCAAACATCTCAGGGTGCAAGAGAATGAACAAAGAGCTGAAGAAATCAAACAAGTGATTGATGAGCTTGATAGTCTTCAAGAGGAGTTTGACTTAGAGGATTTCCACAAAAATCAGAAGTTGCAAGTGTAGAGTTTAGTCAACAAGTTGGATTTGAACAAGAGAAAGGAAATGATTTTCATATTCTTGATAACCCTCTCTTTGAAGTGGGTGCAGAGCCAACTTATGATAACCCTCTCTTTGTAATGGTTGATGAAATATCTAGTGTCAATGGCAAGATATGGGATCCTGGTGGAGTGTCCAAGCATGAGATAAAATGTGGCTCTCAACTTATTGATGATTTGAGAACAAATCATGAGGTTGAGCCAATCTTTGTGATTGATAATCTTCCAAGAAGGTTGTTTGATCAAATGCATAAGTGGGGTTGAGGATGAAGTTTCCACATGGGAAGTGTCGGATCATGGTGACTTCCACATCTTTGACATCAAGGTGTTATCAAAACATGGTTTGGTAGCTGTTGAAAATTTCATTACAGCAGCAAGGAAAGGAGATTTTAGGCTTGTTACTTATGAAGTTTGGGAGAAAGAAGGACCAAAACAGGATGTCTACATGTTTGGCAATCCATCCCTTGGGTTGAGTGATGCTTTAGCTTATACTAATCCCGTTTGGGGATTGGGTTTGAAGACAACAATTGCTCCATGCTCCATAGTTGTTGAAGCTTTCATGGATAGGCTACATGGGTTTACCCAAGAAGTCACTAACTTCTTGGATATGCGTTTTGTTTTAGATAGCACTTGGAGATGTGATGTGTACTTTTCTCGGTATGTTGGGGATCATTCTTGGTTGGATATCCATGTCTGGGATTCTCAACATGGATTGATGGAGCTTATTGAGTATGGTAAGAAGGATCCTTGGAAGGATAAGGATCAAAATTTTAGAACTTATGGTGCTGTCCCCTTCCTTACCAACCAATTGGTGGTTCCAATTGTTTGTCAACAAATAGATAGGAAAAAGATTTTAAGTAAGGGTTGGAGAAATGAACAGATTGTTACTCTTGGGAGTGTTCCTTGGCAAAGAGTGGGTTAGATTTCTAGTCTTGAGCTTGTTGTTTGGTTGCATGATAACCATCTCACATTTTGGGTTGCTCTCATTCAGGAGAGTTGGCACATTATTCCTTGTCAAGGAAGTAGAGGGCTTCAATTGGAGTGTTATCCAACCACTTATGAGTTGTTAGGGTGCAACACAATGCTCATACTTAGGAGTTCCTTTGGCACTGCTGTTATCCCTTGTGTGGAGCGCATAAATTTGATTGTACCTCATTGATCCCAGCTTTGAACAACAGTGATTATTTGTTTCTTCAAACCTTTCAAACTCGAAGAGTTCATCTTATGAAGGTTTATGATGCAAATTTTGATAGTTCAATCTATGACTCTTGGAGTTGGAACAATTAGAGTTTTCAGAAGTCTTCATGGTTGTGTGTGATATTATGATGATGAGCTAGTTGAACTCTTGCTAAGGATGGTTTTCCTCTTAGCAAGAAGATTGGAGGGAGTCACTTTTGCAGCCGTGGCTCTGCTTGACACCATGAGGAGATATGTTGAGTATGGTTTTGGGTTGAGCAGACTTTCCTTCCTATTGCCTTAGATCGTGTTAGGCAGTGGGATTATAGATATGGACTTCTCAGAGAGGTTTGGGTAGGAGATGTTGCATGGTGTTGATTTTAGGCTTCCCAGGTATGTCAGATTGAGTCTCGTGGATGGTAAAATTTCTGGGTTACAAGAGAGGATAGTGCAATTTTGGCACAATGGTTTTACAGTTGTGACCAAAGTGGTGCAGCTTCAGCATGGTGGGTCCTTCCTAAGGTGGACGTGGGACCCTGGGTCTTACTTGGTTTTATGTGGATTGGTCTATTGTTTTTGGAGTTGTGGTGGCATTGCTTGAGGGCAAGCAATCTCGGGGAGGGAGGACTGTAATGTCCCCTTTTTAGCCCTATGCTTTTTAATGGTTGACAACCTATTTTCGGAGCCTGTAGGCTACTCAGAGGCAATTTATAGGGTTTCCAAGATTCTTGGAGGTTTCTCGTCAGTTTTTCAGGGGTTTGTTGCTGGAGTTTCTAGAAGGATTGTTGGGGCTTTCTGGGTTTTCTGAGAACCTTAGTGGGCAGTCACTGCTATTTTTAGTAAGTCACGATGGCTACCTGGAATGTGCTCATTTTGAGTTTGGAGTCACTATTTTTAGCAGTATGCTATTTTTAGTAAGTGCTATTTCTGGTAGGGGTTTGGTAGCAATTCAGAGCAAGGTTTCTAGTTTTAGTAGTGGTGGCAGTTGCAATGTTTGGCGTCTTGTTATTTTCAGTAGTGGCTTCTCCAATATTCTTGGAGTTCGAAAATGGAAGGTTTGCAACTTAAGTTAATATTATAATGTCAAGTGGCCCCCTTGGACCCCACACCTAGCTTGATGACTTAAGTTATTTTTAAAAGAAAATATTATGCAAAGCTAAAGTGGACGCCTAGTTGAGGACTTAAAGCAATTTAAATGATAAATTTATGCATATCAAGGATGGATACCTAAGTATGAGAGTTAAGTGATTTTTAATTGAATTTTATATTGCTCCAAAAGGTGGCGTCCCTTTTTGGAGGGAAAAGCATTTCAAACTTCTGGGTCTTGGAGCCTATTTATATGCTCTCTCTTGCTCTCATTTGGTTATGCAATTTGGAGATAAATTTATGCTGCCGTATTGGAACCAGAGTGTTCTTTCCTGAATCTTTGGAGGACAAAAACCCTCTTTAGGTTGCTAGTTTCAGATTTGAAAGATAATCCCTAGTTGGTGGAGTGTGATTGCATTCAGTAATCACCATTGGAGTTTAATGGTGATGGTTTGTCTTTAGTTTTGGTTACTTATGATGAATTCTAGCTATGTTTTGGTATGTTAACTATTTGTGCAGAGATTTGGGTGCATTTTGGAAGTTATTTCTTGGAGTTTCAGATTGCTCTGTTGCATTTTCCAAACCCTTGGCTGTACCATTGTTTTTCTCACATTGATTTGAGGAGTGGATAACTTTTTGTGGGTGTTGGCTTTTTGGCTCTTCCATCCTAGAGCGCTCCTTCTTGCATTATGGAGAAATGGTTTTTCCTTGTTGGTCGCCCCTCTAGGGAGGCTGTACAACTTGGCTGGTGGATGTTTTGGCATGTGACTTTGCTGATTAGACTTGTTGGTGGGTGCTAACTATCTTGTCTTGGACGTCCAACCTTGTTTAGACATTTGCAAGTGATTTGGAGCGATTCTACAGAGTTTGGGCGAAGTTATGTTCATTTTACTATTGTTGGTTGGCTCAATCAGCTTGCTGTACGTGCATATCAAACTGCTGTTCTATGGTATCAGAGCCAAGGTCTTGAGGTTGAGCTCTGCAGAGTGTGGTGGGCTGTAATGTCCTGTGCGTGAAGGGATAAACCTTGACGGATTAACTTGTCGTGGTGGTAGGCGTGTACGTGATAACCAAATGGTGGGGCACCATGACATGTGTCCACTGTGCTCGTGGCTTCTATGCCTTTACCTCCGAGGTTGGTGGGACGCAAACCTCACCCTTAACACCCTGGGTAGCCGCCCTCACTACTAGACCGGTCTTTTGGTTCCCACCCTTATTTTTTCCACAAATTTGCACCCGCTAGTGTTAGATGAAATCCAAAGATAAGCAATTGTAAAGCAAGAAAGGAAATATAGAAAACTCAACCACTTATTCAGCGAGAGTGAGAAGTACATGAAGCAAAAAGCTCAACTACTTTTCAATGGGAGCAGCCACTTATTTAGTGGGGTAAGTATCAAAGCCAATACAAGAGCATTCACCTATGATACTACCGATGGTGTTACAATGAGCTCAACATAATCATATCAGTGCATTAGATATTGCTGTTATGAGAGGTAAATGACAGAAATATGAAGTAGAACACCCTCCCAAGATGCTACAATGCAGGATAAGAATAACCCCTTCAAACTAGAACAAGTATACCTCAAGATTGGTCCACCGGAGGTCAATGGAAGGACTAACAAGTTGCTGCTACAGGTTTGATACCCAGAACAACAGTCTGATATGCATGTACAACAAGTTGATTGTGCCAACCAACAATAATAAAATGAACATAACTTTGCCCAAACTTTGTTGAATCACTCCAAATCGCTTGCAAATGTCTAAACAAGGCTGGGTGTCCAAGACAAGATAGTTAGCACCCACCAACAAGTCTGATCAGCAAATTCACATGCCAAAACGTCCTCCAGCCAAGTTGTACGACCTCTCTAGAGGGGCGAGCAGCAAGGAAAAACCATTCTCCATAAAATGCCAAACTTTGCAAGAAGGGGCACCCTAGGATGGAAGAGCCAGAAAGTCAACACCCACAAAAAGTTATCCACTCCTCAAATCAGCGTGAGCAAAACAATGGTATAGCCAAGGGTTTGGATTCCAACTAGAAATCTGAAACTCCAAGAAATCACTTTCAAAATACACCCAAATCAATTCATCACAAGTAACCAAAATTGAAAACAAACCATCACCGTTAAGCTCCAATGGTGATTATTGAATTCAATCACACTCCACCAGTTAGGGATTATCTTTCAAATTTGAAACCAACAATCTAAAGAGGGTTTTTGTCCTCCAAAGATTCAGGAAAGAACACTCTGGTTCCAATCCGGCAACACAATTTTATCTCCAAATTGCATAACCAAATGAGAGCAAGAGAGGGCATATAAATAGGCTCCAAGACCCAGAAGTTTGAAATGCTTTTCCCCCCAAAAAGGGACACAACCTTTTGGAGCAATACAAAATTCAATTAAAAATCACTTAACTCTCATACTTAGGCATCCATCCTTGATATGCATAAATTTATCATTTAAATTGCTTAAGTCCTCAACTAGGCGTCCACTTTAGCTTTGCATAATATTTGCTTTTAAAAATAACTTAAGTCATCAAACTAGGTGTGGGGTCCACTGGGGTCAAATGACATTATAATATTAACTTAAGTTGCAAACCTTCCATTTGCAAACTCCACGAATGTTGGAGAAGCCATTGCGGAAAATAACAAGATGCCAAACACTGCAATTGCCATTATTGCTAAAATTGGAAACCTTGCCAAACCCTTGCTAGAATTAGCACTTACTAAAAGTAGCATATTGCTAAAAATAGTGACTCCAAACTCAAAATGAGCACATTCCGGGTAGCTGTCGTGACTTACTAAAAATAGCAGTGACTGCCCACTAAGGTTCTCAGAAAATCCAAAAAGACCCATAAATTCTTTTGGCAAACTCCAACAACAAACCCCTGAAAAATTGACGAGAAATCTCCAAGAATCTTGGAAACCCTAAAAACTACCTTTGAGCGAGCACCCTACGGGACTCCGGAAATAGGCTGTCGGCCGCTGAAACGCATAGGGCTAAAAAGGGGACATTACACCCATCCAACTTAGGGTTGGCGTGCTTAATGATAGAACCTATACCGCCCTTCCCTAACATGTTTCCTTGCCAACCTTACACATGATTGCGTAAAGAAAAGGCTGATGTTTATAATAATATAAATAAATTCAGTATTTACTTATCTACCAATTTAAGCATAACATATCTTTACTCAGTTCATATTAATCATTATAAAATTATCTATATATATATATATATATATATATATATATATATATATATATATGTATGTTTGTATGCCTAATCCAAATTAGATATTAATTGCATATCCATTCAATTGCATACCAGTTACTGATTATACCACCGGCTACTGTTTTTTTGCGTGTAGATATTTATTTCTGATCTCTGATATGATCCCCCTGCCTTGGAGGTTTGTCTCCTTTTATATCCCCATGATAGGGGAAAAGACATGTTTGTTCACTATATTTTTCTCTTGGTAAGGGACATGTCCCACTTCAGACTTGATTGCTGCCCTTCATAACCAGCCGATGCTTCTTAGTGTTGTTTTGATAAGGCACGTGCCCCTTTGGAGGAATTGCTGCTGTTTTAGAAAGGTTTAATAATAATTAATATTATTTGCTCTACTAAAATCGTCGACCAGTTTCCTTCCTTTTGAGGTGGCAATCTAGATATATTTTATTTTATTGTTTCTTTTTATTTTTACGGTGGGGGCATGACAGTCCGCCCTTCCCGAGATTGCTTGTTTCCTTTATTCTATTGACCTTTCAAAAGTACTGTTTGTTCATCCAAAATGCCAACAACTCTAAAATGCCAACAATTGGCCAAGGAGACATGTGATTACATACATTTGTGCCGGCTACCTCTTTGCCACTTAAGGAATTGATCTAATGGTGAATACACTAATTTGTTTTGAAACCTTAAAATACTTTGCACTTTGGTTATGTGGAAACCTATGAATGACCAACCCCTACAATGAAGAAAGAACATGCATTTATAGATATGCAACATAGGAAATGTGGCCACATGGTATTGTAGAGATGGATTATGCTCTAGCTGTCATTTTCTTTAATGCTTGCATACAAAATCATCCCTTTGGGATCTACAATGATACTCAGAATCATGAGAAAATCACTCTCATAGTAGGCGCCATCATCTTGAGCATTAATGGCATGTTGATTACAAAGCTGAAAAGAGGACTCTGAAATCCGTTGAAAGGTGGCTTGGGTATGTTGTGAATGTATCGGGCATAGGCGCTTTTACCTGCTTTTCTCTTTGATTTCATGCTTGCACATAAAATGTTTTTTGGAACCCTCATTGGAATTAATGGCAATCCAAGCCATTTTTCTCCATTACCAGCCAAACTTGCTTGTGAATCCGTGCTGAAATGATGAACAATAACTTCTAGGCAAGAAAAGCCCTTTTTCAATGGTTGCAACATCAAATTTGGTCATAAATGGCCTTCTAGTATGCTGAAAGATTACCAACCCAATTCTGATCTGATTTTCTGAGTTTAGTCTTTATCATAGTCTTTGACCAGCGAATAGGAAGGGTTTTGTTTTGTTTGGATTTTTGCGTTTTCTGATTTTTTTGTGTGTTTTGAGTTTTATGCATATAACATGACATATGACAAATGCTGCAAATGGAAAATAACTAAAGTATACAACAGTTCTATTACTAAAATACTGAATTTACATGAATGTAGGCTTAAATGTAACATACCCACTCATCAATTGACCTGGAAATGAACTATTACATGACTGAAGTAAAACTCACAGGTCTGATATAATTCTGAGACAACAATTTTGAACTCTTCCAGCTCTAAGTGTAACTCCCCAAATCATCTCCAGGTATGAGATGAGTTCCTTTAACTGCTGTAAGCGAATTTCCAGCTCCAAAACCTTCAAGAACTTCACTTGGCATCTAGGGTTTGATGCCCAAAGGCCCAATGGTGGTATGGCTGATTGTAATACTGCTGTATGATGGTAGAAATGTCCTCAAAGGGGGCTGATCTGCAATCTGATATGAATTTTTGCCCTTCCAAATGACTGATCTGCAATATCCTTTCAAAATAATCGATGCCAAACTGATAAGAAATCTGCTTTGTGATGTTTTTTGCCTTCTAGAATGCTAGGGCTACGTCCAACACTCCCTTCTCCCAAGAGTTTTTGTTCCTGGAAGGCCAAATATGCATGTAGAAACCCTTCTTGAGCTCCAATCTGCAAGTTGCTCTAAAAATAGTAAACTCTTCATGTGTCAAATGGCAGCCTCCAATTCCTTTTTATAACTTTTTGCTTTCCTCCAAATAGGTCTACCCCTTTTAGGGTTTTCACTTGGCATCATGAATACTTTTTAGTATTTTATTAAAAATTTACTTGGCCTTCTTATGCAAGGCGTAGCCTTTCACTATGCCCCTTTTTAAACATTAAAGTTATTTTTAAAAGACACAAGTTATGTCTCCTAGGCATCATGGCACAAGGGAGGGTGAACTTTTCACTATTCATCGTCTAATTCTTTGTTACTATTCACCCTTTTACTATTCCATTAGAACCAACTTTAATATTTCCAAATTAACCTTGAATTCATCCTCTGAACCCCAAACTGAAGGCTCGAAAAGCTCCTAGTAGGGCCCCACAACCCCTGGTTGGGTCCCCTAACCAAACTGTTGACGTACAGGAACCCTAGTAGTAGGCCAACCTTTGCTAAAGTTTGAGTTGCCTAAGGAAGGGACATTACATATGCATAGGGGGTAGTTGAATTTGAATAGAAGAAAATGCAAGAACTTTGGACTTTGGAGGTTGGGGATACATTATGACTCATACCTTTGGTTGGGGCATCAAAGATCAGGGGTAATGAGGAACTCATACCATTAAGGTATGCAGAATGGGGGAAGTCCGAACAAGCAATCCCAATAGGGTAATAAACTTCAACATGTTGGGGATTAGGAGTCGGGTATCCCTTATATTAGGTCCTAAAGTGAAGGGAAGGGTGAAAGTCCCACTCCGAAAGGATATACAAGGTTATTGATAGAGTTCAGGGTTGTGAAGGGTACTTGGGGAAGAGGAACTCCAAAGTCCAGTGTAGGCAGAATAAAAGGCATGATGGGTAAGGAAGTCCAAAAGTCTGGTGCAAACAAAAGGCTTAATTTAATCAGTGCAAACCTTTGGGGATTGGTGTTTGGGGATGCTTGGGAAATGGTATTGAGGGAAGCTCAAGTTCAACACTTTGACGTTTAATATTTTCTAAGGCAATGGGTTAGGGTTTATATGAATAGTATGCCAACATGTGAAGGTTTGATGGTCCAAAAGATTTACATTGAAAAAATTTACAAGGCAAGGGACCAGATTAATGGGATCAGGGGGAAAGACACGCTAGGATGATGATGTCCAAAAACTTGAGAAGGGCAAAGGGGAAGGTAAGAGATGTGGATAAAATGACATACTGGGATGGACACGTTCAAAGGTTTGAAACTTTGACATCACTCAAAAACTTAAGGAAATGACTCAACTAACCCAACACTTAGGATTTTTTGATTTTTTGTAGACTTTAGCACACAATGAGCACATAGGGCAGTATTTGGACAAAACTTTGACTCATGGAAAACCCACTTTGACTCTCTCACATCAGGTATAAATGGTGGGTTAACAAGGTCAAGACACATAGAAGGGATGGGAGTCAAGCAAATTTTAGCACTACAGGATTGAGTCCCAACACATAAGACTGCCTTTAGAACATGAGGGTCATTTTGAATTCTTAGTTATGCCATTCAGTCTCACTAATGCTTCATCTACTTTTCAAAGCCTTATAATTTAGTGTAATGCCTGTTTCTTCGAGATGTGTGTTGGTGTTCTTTGATGACATCCTTATCTATAGTTAAAAAATAGGAAGAACATTTGCAACATTTAAAGAAGATATTACAAGTATTGGGAGATAATCAACTCTATGAAAAAAAATTGAAATGTGTCTTTGGGGTGAAGGAAGTGGAAGATGGAAACTAAAAAGACTGCAGCAGTCAAAGCATCTCAGTTGGGAATATCACAAGTGATCTCTCTAAGACGGCAATGGTATTGAACAACTAGGGGTTCATCAACTTATCCTATGTGCGCTTTGTTTACATGACTTGTAAAATGTCAAACTGAAGGAAATAAATAACTTCAATTTAGACAATAAATCAATCTTTACTAGATTTTAGTTAAATGAGTATACAACTGATGACTGATGTGAGTTGTATTGCATATATAAATAGCGATGCCATGGAGAAGGTTGGACAAGTGGTTTGCCAAAACTGTCACTACCGTATATATAGTTCTAGTTGTCTAGTTGCTTGACTGTGGATATGCCTTTCCAGTTTATAGTATTATACATATTCCTTCCAATGCTCTTGGTGACAATATGAATTGAGTTCACTCTTTTTTACATAACAAGAAGATATAGATTAACCCAAATAATCTAGAATGGTATCACCTTCTGTGAAACAAATACCCTCTAGTTCACTCATTTAGTGTGAGGGCAATGAAGAAGGCCATTTTATTTTTGCATTGGGTATGTGGAAAACTGGTCATGACTGCCTTTTCTCCGAGAAGGTTGTTTGGACAAGGGCATACAAGAAACTATGGCTGGAGTGGTTCAGCTCTACTGGGTATAGATTTCCATGGGTAAAACATAAACCATCATTATGTACTCACTAATTCAATGCTTCTTCCTTCTAGCTAAAAACTTATCTGATAAAACTGAAGATTCAGACCTTAAGAACTGCACTAAATTTTTCAGTTTGCATTGGTTTTTAAGGGAATGGTACCATGATACATTATAAATGTGATGGCACCTCTATGGAAGAGGGTTAGAGTTTATTAGATTTTGCTACATATTTGTAAGTTTTGATCTAAAACTAAGGAGACACTCAATATTTTTGTAGACTAATATAATAAGAGCGTATATTGTGTAGGATTTATTTGTGCATTTGCTATTTCAGTTTATGCTATTATTTATTATCAATACGTTTACCTGTTTCAGTTTTATTTATCCATTCAAGCTTTGCTATTTGTTTTAGTAATTGTTTCCTCCTATCCTTTAAGGTAGATTCACTATTCTGGACATTCTCCTTGACATAGTTGAAGACCCGAGTAGGAAACTGGATCACTCCAGATGTATTTCAGAAATTAATCTTTGCAATCCTTCTAAGGAAGAATCACTATTCTTGACATTCTTTCTGACACAGATGAAGACCCTAGAAGGAAATTGGATCACTCTAGATGTATTTTAGAAATTAATCTCTGCAGTGTTGGCACAGCCTTGACAGGAGATAACTGAACTAAAGGTGTGGGGAAGCACTTTTATGGATAATTTTATCTTGATACTAGCAAGGAAGAACAAAAGGACCAAAGCATTCCTAGAAGTCACCAATGTCTCATTTGGGAATATCACTAACAATCTCTCTAAGACAGCAACCATGCTGAACGACCAGGAGATCATCAACTTATCCTATATACACTTTGTTTACACAGCTTGTAAAACGTCAAACTCTGGGAGAAGAGTGATTCCCAATTAGACAATAAAATCATATTTTAATTTACTTAATTTTATTTAAATGGTTACTCAACTTTTCAGTTACCAACAGTTTTAAGGGAGAAGATCCCATGATACATTATAAATATATCTTGACACCTCAATTGAAGGGGATTCTACTTTATTAGGTGTTGTTACACATTTGTAAATTTTGATCTAAGCAAGGAGATACTCAATATTTTTGCCGACTAAATACAAGTAGAGTTTTTACCTCTGAAATTGGTATGTGAATATAGTGTAGGATTAATTTGTTCATTTTCTATTTCAATTTATGCTATCATTTATATCAATACATTCTTCTGGTTTGGTTTTACAGTTTTTTATCCATTTGAGATTTTGCTATTTGGATTAGTAATTCTGAAATTCAATTGAGAAGTTTAGTTATAATTATTGTTTGAACTGCTGTTATCTAGTGATAAAATGAATGATTCGTGCATTAATTTAGATTCTTCCAATATTTATTATAGATTTGGACTTTTGTCATGTCTATTACGGGTGGTTAAATTTATTGTTGCAGAGAATTAAATGATCCAGGTAGTTAAAATGTGCTTTGATTTTATAACTAAGAATCAAAATGAACTTCAAATATTCTAAACTTTGATCTCTTTTCAATTTGTTTTATTCCAACATCTTATATTAGATTTTTAATTTTATTTTTACAACATTTCCGAGCCTAAGATAGGCGATTGGTAATTTGTACCATGGTTAATTCAGTATTTTTTGGCCTAAACTGAGACGCCATTTACGTCTGATTGTGTCCTTGTCAAAACAAAGGAAAGCAGTGTGTTGCTTTACGATAAAGCCATGTAGAGGAGCTACTCAGTTCCTTTCTAGCCTCATCAACCATAGTGTATGATATGTTTATCAAAAGAGGGGGTTATGGGATGTGAGTTATCCTAGATGTATTACTTGAATATGAAGTGTCAAAGAACACTAGAAAACATGCAATCTAAGGAAGACACTTGTCGACAATTTCTTACTGTTTCATACACCTGTCAACATGATACCTGGACTTTCTGTTGGGAATTGCTTTTGGTACCATTTTGTTCTCTCAAAATACATGCTGGGAGAGTTAGGACCCTCACTTTTGCACTTGCAAAGAGTCAACATATTTTCTAAAAGAATTGAACTCGCCTAGCTGAAGTGGAAAACAATC
The DNA here is from genome assembly GCA_007258455.2 of Sequoia sempervirens. Taxonomy (NCBI): domain Eukaryota; kingdom Viridiplantae; phylum Streptophyta; class Pinopsida; order Cupressales; family Cupressaceae; genus Sequoia; species Sequoia sempervirens. Next base: position 1,969 of record VDFB02084110.1, on the reverse strand, counting down.
TGCTGAAAATATATTTCACATTCTTTCCAAAGAACTGTAAATTTCTTTTCAATCGTAAAAGGCCTTTAAAACATGCTTTCTCTGCTATGATTTCATTCTAAAAGGTTCTAGCCACTTTTCATTGCTAGGAGGTACATAACATAGATTTGTTTGTTTTTATCTCTACAGTTTGAGATCCAAAGCTCACATTCAAATATATGGCGATTTATTGATAGTAGTGGAAAACTGCTTCTGTTAATTAAACAAGGAATTGTAGTTTACACACTATTTTATGATTAGTTTCAGCAGCATTTTAAATATTTTGTTAATTGTGTTTTTCTTTTTATAGTTTGGCTGGACAATTTTGCTAGGTTTTGTTTAAGTTACATCTTTGTTTCAGGGACATCTTAACTTGAAATGGACTTGAATCCCACAAACCATTTATAATGCAGGGATGGTTGCCAGGACTTCGAGGAGATGGAGACTCAACTCAACTTCCTACTATTGCTATTGTGGCATCATATGATACATTTGGTGCAGCACCAGTATGTTTTTTTCTAATTTCTAATCTTTCATTTAGGTCTTAATGTTTTGTAATTCTTTTAACATTTATTTTGGCTGCAGGCTTTGTCTGTTGGTAGTGACAGCAATGGCAGTGGAACAGTAGTTATATTAGAACTGGCCAGATTGTTTTCTCGTCTTTATGCAAATCCAAAAACAAGAGGAAGATATAATCTGTTGTTCGGATTGACCTCTGGTGGACCTTATAATTACAATGGGACATTCAAGGTTGGCTAAGCTTTGAGTGATGCCTAAGTTTGCATTGTTTCCTTTATTCTATTGACCTTTCAAAAGTACTGTTTGTTCATCCAAATTGACAATAATGAACTTAAGTTTTGTGGTTCTACTTTCAGTGGCTGGGGAGTTTTGATCAACGACTAAAGGAAAGCATTGATTATGCAATTTGCTTGAACAGTGTTGGATCATGGAATAATGAACTCTGGCTTCATGTTTCCAAGCCTCCTGAGAATGTTTACATAAAACAAATTTTTGATGTATGTTATGAGTGTCCTACATCAATTAACACTCAAAAATTTATCCTCTTTTTGTTTTGCTTCCCTCTAACAGGATGACTTGTTTTTAAGCTAATTGAGATGTGTTTTCTAATGCAGGGCATTTCTGATGTTGCAGAGGAGTTAGGAATTACTGTAGGTGTTAAGCACAAAAAAATAAATATTTCAAATCCACGTGTAAGTTTGTTCATTGTCCATATCTAGTTTTAGGCTGGATAATAAATACTGTTTTATATTACAATCCACTCCCTTGTGATTTTGTATTGAAATACAAGCAGTAGGTACTGTAGATGAAATGGTTAAGCATTCTGGAAATTCATGTTTAATGATTAAAGGGTAATAAGCTGTATCCTATAAGTTTATAACCTATGCTTTCTCTAAACCAAAGCTCAATTAGATCATAAGTTATTACTTGTGTTAGATATGGTATTCACATCTTCACTGAGTTTCCTTAATAGCAATTGAGTGTAGCTTGGACAAATGAATCTGTATTCAATGAACCGTGATCCTGAAAGTTTAAAATTTGGACAAGTAGCATCTTGCCACAGCAATGTAAATCCCCAGGATACATCAGCTCAATATTTCTGAAATTGCAGTTTGTGCATTTATTTCAAAAGTCAACCATAGTGTTATTTGACATAACAAGCAAATCCAAGACTCGGGAGATCAGCTGAAATTTAGTTTATGAGGTTTCTATTGCTGAATTTTTCTAAACTACTAATAGAATATCATAAAAGACACCCTTATAGGTGCTTTAATTTAATTCAAATGACTATATTACAGATAAACAAAAGAATTGTATACCATACAAAAAGGAATGCTTTATTCAGAAGGTAGAAATGAAATGCTGTGTGCATCAGTATTTATAGTGTGTTTTGACTCCCAACATTCTGCATTGAATTTTTAAAACCAAACTT
>VDFB02084108.1:0-64465 GCA_007258455.2 Sequoia sempervirens | reverse complement strand
TTTTCCACCTCCTTGGAGACTCAGTTGTCAAGCAAGGATGCCAAGAACTGTGAAGATATGTGTGCATTATCTTGCTTGTATTCCTTCTGTTCAATGTGCCCACTACCCAGAACCATTTTAATCGCTGCAACTATGAGAGGGTCATTATTAACCAAAATTATTTTGTCTTTGATTAGTTACCTCCCTAAAGGTTGCTTTTCATTCTATAGCAAGCAAAGAAACCAAGGTTTTTGTGCCAAACCACACCAACCCCTCCACCAAGACCACAATAACAAACTTCAAACACCCAACCATTGGAAGCCACCGACGATTCCTGAGACAAGGCAGAAGAAACCCACGAGCATGCCACCATAAGCAGAACAACAATACCAAAAAAAATTAATATGCTAAGCAACTAACACCTCCTCATACTAATAATAACCACAAGCTCCAAGCAATCTGCCACCACACGAATGAAGCATCACTACTTAGCTTGGCAAGTTGTCCTTTTGCCATCGATTTCGTCATGCATCTTCAACTTCGAGTGCAAGGCACTCCTTAGAGAATGTGCTTTTACTATCTTCATTAAAACTAGTACTTAAACTTTTAACACAGGCGTCAACCTCTCACCGCTTCCACCACCTCAACACCAAGCAACCTGATGTGTATGCCACCTACGCCAACTGACCAATGCCCTCCACCAGCTTGGAGGACTACCCTCCCATCCACCCACATTATTATTGTTATTATTATCATATATTTTATTATTATTATTATGGTATTATATTATTTTGATTATATTATATTATTATTACATTATTAAAATGTATTATTACTAAAATGAATTTTTATTTTTCTATTTTTTAATTTCTAAAATGTGTTTGTTTTTGTGTTTTTTTTGTCATAGAATGTGCTAACCTCCTATAAGCACTATGCTTCCATTGTAGGGTTGCACCTAATAATAATGTTTTATAATATTTATTTATTTATTAATATTAAGTTTATTTTAATATTTTTTTGATTCGTAAATATATTTTTATTGATTTCAAAAAGATGATACATTGCATTCCAGAAACTATCAAAGTCCCCAACCATCTCCAACATCATCCCACAAACTACCCCAACCGAACAGACCTAGCTTTCAAAATACCACAAAAAACCAACCCACCGAACACCTAATCACCCAATACAAGATTTCAAAATCAAGCTACCAAGGAGTCAATTGCAAACAACCCCAAAAACTAAGCGATAAAACATAACACTATACCCCTGAAGACCAGTTAATCTTCCATAAGCATGCCTTCTATAAGTAGTAGATCCCTAAAGATACAACACCAGCCCACCCCTCCAGATGGCTCCAGGAACAAGTGATGTTTCAAGAAGATCAGCCCACATCGAGCCCAATCATGGTGCCTCCTCAAAGCCTCACCTTTAATATCTAGGATAAAGGGATAACGCTTAACCCACACACCCAAAAGGATAGCACAATGTAGGTCATAGGGCCGAGGGATTCCCACTCCCAATTATGCAATTATCACCACGTCCATGGTGCCCTCTAGTAGACTTTCCCAAACTAGCTTTTGCACCATGAGCAAAACCATTTCCTTCAACACCGATAAGTCTAAGAGCACAACCAAAAATTAGGCCACAATATCTGCATTCATCCACCAGCGTTCCGTCGAATTCATGAACTCCTCACCCAACATCAAATCCACCACTCCCAAAACCAACTCATCCCAGTCTCTAAACATTGATTTTAGCCTCCAATGATGAATACGCCCATAGAAAGCCCACAAATTTCTTGCAGACAGAAGACACACTCGCGTCTCCATCCTTGAGGTGAAGAAATGATCAACACCAAAGTAAATATAGCTATGATGTCTCCATCGGTTTTGGCATCCCATCAACCCCAAACTCCAACACATCTTTGTCCTTTGACATGACCTTGCATTTATGAAGTCGAATAGACTACACATCATCTCCCACCACCTTTCCTTCATTAAATTCCCTTTGCCGCCACCTTGCTTCACCGCACCAACCAAGACCATGTCATTGGCCACATCCCACGGTGACACCAAAACTGATACTGCCCACTTGGTAGTCGTGGGTAAGTTTATTTTAATATTATTTGTAATATATTAATTATATTTTTTAGGTACATATTTTAATAGTATTTGTTATTAATTTTTTAAAATTATTATGTTTATTAATATTTGGATTTTGATATATTTTGACTTTCCATTTAGTTTATTTTATTTTCATTTTTAATTTAGATTTAGGTTTGCAATTTTTTTTTATTCATGTATTTTTATGAAGTTACAAATAATAATTAAAAATTATTAAATTAATTTAATTTATAATTATTTATCTTATTAAAACTTTAATTATTGTAGAATAATTCTATTTTAGATTTTTGTTATAATTTATATAATAGAATGAATTTCAAATTTAAAATATAAATTAAAATTTATAGAGTGAGAAAGAGAGAAGGTAACTTTTGATTAGTCGTTTTGTGCCAACAATCCAAGGATAGCACGCCCTAGGGAGTTATGCTTAGGGTGGCATGTAATTTGATTAAGGATATGATAATTCACCTTTAAAACCTCTTTAGTCTACCCATTGCAATCTGAGGAAAATAGAGAGAGAGAAATAGAGAAATAGAGAGGAAGACAAAGAGATACAAAGAGAAAAAAGGGAGATAGAGATACAAAGATAGAGGTATAGATATAAAGGAATAAATATGAAGAGAAAAAGAAAGAAAGGAAGAGAGATAAATACAGAGAGATGAAAGAAAGACATAGATATATATAGTCACATAAAGAGAGATATAGAGAGATAAAGAGAAATATGAGACAAAGATATATAGAGGTCGCTCAAAGATCAAGAGATAAAGAGGGAAAGGGGGAGAGAGGGGGGAGATAAATAGGTATAGCAAAAAATAGTAAGTGGAGAAAGATAGTGAGAGGGAAATAGATAGAAGAAATGAGAGAAAGAAAGAGGAAGAGAGAAGGAAAAGCGAATATAGAGAGTAGAGGAGAGAGGAAGAGAGAGATTGAGAGATAATAAAATATATAAAGATAGAGAGGGAGATAAAGATATAAATAGATATCTCTCTTTCTCTTCCCATATCTCTCTATAATATCTCCCCATATGTACCTCTCCCTACCTCTCTCTCTCTATATATATCTCTCTACCTCTTTCTATATAACTTCCTATCTCTATATTTCTATCCCTCCATCTCTCCCTCTCTCCATCTCTCCCTATATCTATTTGTATTTTGCCCGGATTTCGATCGATCGATCGCCCGACGCCTGACTGATCTTTATTCTCGATCTTTGTCGACGTCTTGATCTGATTTTGATAATTATTCTCTGAGCCGATGGATTCCGGATTCGACTTTGATTTCTCCTCTCTATTAATTGTCTATATCACCTCCTTTATTGTTGGTGTAACACTTCATTTATTGCAGCCTAATCCTCATTTGGGCATAACGTTTCTGCCATCTCTGACCACCATTCTTTTTCCTCCTAATATTACTTGTATGTTGAGGATAATATTAGTATATTTTGTAGGTCCTTTATGTATTGGATTTTATTATTCTTGGAGTGGAATATGTATTTAGCTATAGGAACAACATAGAGATGAAAATGATGGTGAGTTGTTGTAGAAAAATATTATGAGTTGTAGATATATTTGTATGATTGATTTTGGATTAATATAGAGAGCAAGCCCCTATTCAAAGTGGATGTAGTCATTTGATGAACCACGTTAAAAATCTGGTTGTGTTTATGTGTATGTGTTTGTTCTTTAGTTTTATCTATTTTCTTCTTTCATGTACTATTGTAATTTTCTCAACAATTGGTAACAGAGCTTTGGTGGAGAAGCTAGGAAAAGCAGTTCAGTGGTGAAGCTGGTTGGAAATCGGTGAAGAATTTCCAAAAGCATGGATGACGTAGACAAATGGAAGATTGAGAAGTTCACAGGCCAAAACTTTGGATTGTGGATGGTTCATATGGAATCACTGCTGATTAAGCAGGATATCTCAAATGCATTGCAAGGGAAATCCAAAGGGAAAGGTTCCTTATCAGATGAAGATTGGGAGAAATTGGACAAGAAAGCAAGGGCAACCATTTTTCTTTTGCTGTCAAGTAATGTTCTTTTCAATGTCTCAGTTGAGAAGACAACATAGGAGTTGTGGGATAAACTCTCTTCAATGTACAAGATGGCATCAGCTTCGAACAAGGTATTCATTATGAAAAAGTTATATAATTTGAAAATGTGAGAAGGTGGGATTATGTAAAATCATTTAAATGAATTCAATACTTTAGTCACCTAGTTGATTTCTATGGGTATTAACTTAGATGATGAAATCAAGGAAATTTTATTGTTGTGTTCTTTACCAAATAGTTGGGAAGGTGTGGTGATGGCAGTTAGCACTTTGGTGACTGCTAAAAGTAAATTAAAATTTGATGATGTTGCAACCACACTTCTTAGTGAAGACATGAGGAGAAAGAACCAAGAGCCCTCATCCGATGAAGCCTTAACGACTGTAAGTATAGATAATCAAGGAAGGAGTCAAGATAAAGGCAAAAATAACGACAGAGGAAGATCGAAGTCCAGGGGTAGAAACAATGATTGTTAGTTTTGTGGCAAACTGGGTCACATAAAAAAGAACTATTGGAACTACAAAAAGGCACAATAAAAAGTGATAAATAATGAAGCCAACACAACATACCAAGAAGATGCAGGTGTTCTTATTTTAACTGAAGAAAAAATTCCAACTAATGGTTGGGCGTTTGATTCAGGTTCATCATTTCATGTCACTTCGTGCAAGGAGTATTTCAAAAATCTCCAAAGTGGTGATTTTGGTAAGGTTTTTCTTAGTAACAATGAATCTTGTGATGTTGGAAAAGGAGATATTTCATTAAAATTGAAAAAATGGTTTTACTTGGTTGTTACGTGATGTTAGATATGTTCCTCAGCTTAAACAAAATGTAATCTTGGTTGGACAATTGGGTTCTCAAGGTTGCAAAATTAGTTTTGAATCAAATAGATGCAAAGTTAAAAAGGGGGCCTTGGTAATTGCAAGGGGCAGCAAATTAGGCACCCTTTATGTAATAGAGAGTCATGTTGAAGTGGGAGTTGTTCATCCTACTTTAGATTCATCATTGTGTGAAATATGGACTGCCTAGAAAAGTTTTTTGGATTGATTAGATGTTGAAACTAATTTTGTTATTAATTATTTTCTTAGTATGCTTGACAATGAAAGTTTTGGGGATCAGTTAGATGATAGTGAGCAGGTTGATGCCAAAGGACCTGAGGCAGCTAAAATTGATGGTGATTCTCAGTTGGGGCAAAGTGTAGGTTGTGATACTATAGATTCTTTGAATGTCATTAGATGGGGTTCGACAAATGCTTTGACGAAGATTGTTCCAAGGGAGAAGTTCAAGTTTTGTAGTTCTCTTGGCATTGTCATGTTCTAACAATAAGCCTGGAGTGGGGGATATCTTGGTGTAGCTCTTGCAGCTTAGATTGGAATGCAAGTGGGAGATTGTTGGTGTAACACTTCATTTATTGCAGCCCAATCCTCATTTGGGAATAAAATTTCTGCCATCTCTGACCACCACTCTTTTGCCTCCTGATATTCCCTATATGTTGATTATATTAGTATATTTCGTAGGTCCTTTATGTATTTGGCTTTTATTAGTCTTGGAGTGGAATATGTATTTAGCTGTAGGAACAACAAAGAGATGAAAATGATGGTGAGCTACTATAGAAAAATATTGAGAGCTATAGATATATTTGTATGATTGATTTTGGATTAATATAGAGAGAAAGACCTTGTTCAAAGTGGATGTAGTCATTGTGTTCTTCATCTTTATTGTTTATCTATTTTCTTCATTGTGTTCCTCCTCCCCCCCCTCCTCTCTTTTCTCCTCTTTATATATCCTTCTTTATTTCCTCCTCCATCTCCCCCTCTTTCCTCGTCTCCCTTTCCTCCCCTCCCTCCCTCCTCTCCTTCCTCTTTCCGTTATATTCCCTCTCTCTCTCTCTCTCTCTCTCTCTCTCTCACACACACACTCTCTATCTTTCCAAAATTATATTTATCTCTATCTCTCCTTTATATCCCTATTTTTCCTCTCTCCCTCTCCCTATCATTTCCTCTTTCTATATTTCTCTACTTCTCTCTCCTATCTCTATTTCTCTCCCTCCATCTACTACCCTTTGTATCCATTTATACATATTTATCCCCCTCTCTATCTCTCCTTCATTTCCTCTCCATATTCCATATCTATCTCATTCCTCTATCCATCTCTCTCCCATCTATCTTTCCCTCACCCCCACTATCTATCTTTATTTCTATCTCTCCATTCTCCCTCTCCCCCCTCTTTATATATTTATCTCTTCCATCTATTTATCCTTTTCTCCTCTTTATATATTCCTCTCCTTCTCTCCCTATCCCTATCCCTCTCCTCCATCTCCATCTCCATCTCTAACTTCCTCTTAATCTCTTTCTCCTTACCTCTCTATTTGTTTCTCTCTTCCCCCTAATATCTCCCTCTTTTTATCCCCATATCTTCCTCTCTCTCCCTCTCTCCTATTGAGGGAACATAAAGAAAAAGCCTATTGGTAATGTGGGCATTGCCTTCCTAATTAGGAGGTTTGTTTTTAGTTGTGTTGAATCCTACACCAGAAGGTACCATATTTTTATTTGAAGCTATCACTTCTCCATTGAGACCTTTGTTGCACAAATAACATCATTTTCTAAATAGCCTACAATTGATCTCATGTATACTACACAAATGTATGCAGAAAATAAACCAAAATATTCCCTAATTGAGCTTCCACACTTCTTTGGTGTACCCATTGCACACCAAGGTGTGATTGCTAGTTAAGTATTAAAGCAAGATTATGTTTATTATTATTATATGATTATATAGATTTTTGTTAATTAAGAGGGGTAAATGCTTTTGACCCAAAGCTATGAACCGGTGAGGTCACAAACGAGGGACCTCATCCCCAATATAAATTCTCAATTCTTAACAAATACACCCCAATAGGGTTTGGACCTTGATGGCAAGAATAACACCACAACAACTTAACCATCACACCATGCCACTATTGACTATGGTTATATAGATTAAGTTACAATTATAATTATATAATTTTAATTAAATTAGAATCACAATTATAATTAATTAAAATGTATTAACTTAATTAAAGATTGATTTATTTTTCTAATTAGAATTAAAATTATATAGATTATTCTATTATATAATTAGTGGCAACAACTCACAGCATTTGATAAGAGCATGTACTACCCAAAGTATGCAGAAGCCTTTAAAATCTGCATAAACCTCAACTAAATCATTCCACAAAATCAAAATCATGTTTTAAACAATAAACAGGTTATTGTTTCCATTTTTTTGCTCTGCTAGCTCGTAGTTTCTATTTCAATGCAGGTAGTCATTATAAGTATTGTCCTATATACAACTTCTATGTATCTCTATATTTTTATATATTTTAATAATATTTCAGACCCTGTGCCTTTTATCAAAAAATAAATAAATTTAGAGTTAAAACATATATAAAATTTAATTTTAATTTATTAAATATTATTTGAAATTTTAAAAATTATAAAATAACATTAAGTGTTTAAATCAATTATATTATAATCCTAATCTTCACTAATAATTATTTTAATTTTTTAGTTAAATAATTATTAAGTAAGATTATTATGCTTTAAATAATTAACTATGACCCTAGTTTTATAATTATTAATTAAATTATAATTATAATTTTAAGTTTTTATTTTTTATTTTTTATTTTTTAATATAAGTTAGCTATCCAAGAATTCGGAGTAGGGCCCAATTTATTTCAATTAAGCTCCAATCTTATTTTATAAGGTATTTCCTTATGTTGTCTCCCTAATGGTGGTTAGATCCGATTGACCCAATTATGTTTAAATATTAATGATATCAAGTTTCCACATTTTAAAAGTATTATTATTATATTTAGATGGTAGAATCGGGATTAAGGTAAAAATTAGGGTTAAAATTAGAATTAGAATTTGGGAACTAAGTGAATAAAATTTTAAGTTGATACTTTATTATTATAAAAAAATTACTTTTTATTGGTCAAATTTAAAAAACATATTCAATTTTATTTTATCTTTGTAATTATGATTATATAAAATTAGGTATAGTTGGACTTATTAGTTAATTGAATAAATGCAATTAAATAATTTCTCCAACAGTTTTTTTTGATACAACAGGGTGTCCCCGACCTAGCCCAGCGGCCCAACAACCCATATCTTGGGTATTGGCATTTCTCCAACATTTTTAATGATAAATACATTACAAGTTTTTGAAATGAATATGTATCATATGTATTTAGAAATTTGTTACATTTTAGTGAAATCTCCTAACTTCTTCAAATAATTAAAATATATTATTAGCAAATCTAAATTTTACAAATAAATTAACATAAAAATAAAATTTAATTTCTTAATTTATATATATTTATTAACAAAGTTAAAAAGAAACAAAGTAGAGAGATAAAAGAACAAACATATTTATTCACATATGGAAAATTCACTGCCATTCACTATGGAAAATTCACCGCAACCAAGCAATTCACTACAATGGAAAATTAATCACATTAATATTTTTAATAAAATCATTTTTTTTGAAATATTTATTAAAAAATATTAATGCTTTTAATTTTTCACTACGTGAATTGTTGGTGGTGAATTTCCCTAGAGTCATATTTATCACATGGTGATGGTGTAAATGTGAATGCAAACTAAAAATAAAAGAATTCTTAAATAGTTCTAACTTAAATAAAAATAGTTATTCAATAAGCTAGTAGATATATTTAAATTGTCTATGTATATGTTCCAATTTCTTGAGTTCTTGGAAGAGTCAATCAATTTATAGTAAATGTTTTACATCTCACGTGGTCAATTGATGAAAAAATCAATAGATTAAAATACTAAAAACTTATTTTTTTTAATTCATTAATGTGATGCAAGGGGTCACACCCATATTAATAGGTAGAATTTACAATTATAATTTCCAATCCATCATCCCCCAATAAAACCCTACCAACTGATTGCCTATAGCCAGAGCCATACATAAAAAATTGCTTGGCCCAACACCCATAACCACTCATGACAACTTAACTATAACTATAACTATAACATTCTATTAACTATTCTTAGTGGAGCCACTACACAAAAAAATTGGCTCACTTCAACACATATATTGACTATAATTTAGATGTTTTTGTCCTCCTTTGCACCATCCTCGTCCTTTGTCTCTAACATTAAACAAAAGTTATAGTCCCCACCCATCACAATCCCACCTACACAGCTCTTCAAGCGAATTGGCTATGCATCCCACAAAATGGGCTTGATTTGACAATTTGATGGTATTTATTAATTAATTAAAAATGTATTCGCTATTTTTAATTAATTAATAAATACCATCAAATTGTCAAATCAAGCCCATTTTGGGAGCTACATAGACATTCCCCTCTTCAAGTGTTGATCCCTACCCTTTTCTGGTGTCACCGTGCTTCCCTGTCCATGAATGAATGAATTATTTTTTTAATCATATCCACGAGGCCAAGTAGCCTATGGGATCCACAGATAGCCAGCAAAGAAACTTGAATCCCCAGAAAATGCAAAACCCTATGTTTCCTTTTCTTTTTGTATCTTGGATCTTCTGTTATGTATCTTGACTAGAAAATCTGCAAACCTTATTATCTTCTCTTCTTCAAACAAATCACCCAAGTTGTTCCCTTTTAATGTCTCAACATAATTGATTTGGATGTCCTTATAAGCTGAACATTCCCTGATGTAGTGTCATTCTGTCTCAACCACTTCTTGAGTGCAATATCTACACCTTCTGTCTGCCCACTCCTCTTTAGGTATCATCCATCTTCTGGTCTCACATCTAAGTTGGTGCAAACTTGTTCTTATCTGAGCTATTAACATTTTTTCTTTCCATTTTATTTACATTCTGATGTAGGTCTTTTTTGTATGGTCATGTGTAGGGTTAAAATGTTTGACATAGTATTCATTTTTCCTCCCAAGTGGCCCTTTCCACATGCTTTCTTTGAAATTTCCTTGCACATACCTTTTTATTTCCCCATTGTTATTTGGACACTCACTTATGCTAATACCCCACTTGCTCATCCATTTGATATTTTGTTTCATCCACATGCTCTTTCTTCTATCTAATTTTTCATTAGCTACCATTTTTGGCCAACGATGAGTCTCCATGTTATCTAGTCTTCTTAGATAGCTTAGCAATTGAAACATAGCAGATGCTTCAATAGGGAAAGCCCCAACCTCAGTTAGAACAATCTCATAAGGGACAGTAGATTTAATCCTGAGACTATGTGTGATTAAATGTTTTTGCAATCTCTCTATCTCTCTCCACTTTTTTGCTGAGGTGTTGCTACCCCAACTTCACATCCATATAGTACCACTAGAACAACTAAAAGCCTAAAAAGAGTTTTATTTGTCTTCCAATCCCATAACTCGGCTCTTCTGCATCTATTTTGCAATGAGTGCAAAGCTTTCCATCCCCCTTGTATCCTTTTTGCTCTACACGTTTCCCAACTGAGTTTGTTGTAGAAATCAAGGCCAAGATACTTATATTCATTGACCACCTGTAAGGGGCTGCCTTCAAAAAAAAATTCGTATGAACCTTCTTTCTCTTCAAGGTAAAGATCATGACCTTAGTTTTGGTAGTGTTCACTTGCATCCCCACCTGATGACAAAAGAGCTCTAGTGATTTTAAGTGTTCCTTCAAATCTTGTGTTGTTTTTGCCATTAAGACAAGATCATCCGCATATAAAAGCAACTTTATAACACAATTGTCAAGTAGACCCCTCCCCCACCAAACTTATCAATCCACTCCTCTAATTTGTCAATGCATATCCCAAATAATGTAGGGGATAAAGGGAATCCCTGCTTGACCCTGATATCACTTCCAAAACATTCTGAAAATCCTTGTTTGGTTCGAATTTTGGCCCAAACTTGTTCATACAGCCTATGAACAACAGCTCTATAGTGTATTGGAATTTCCAATTCTTCCATCCTACTCCATAATTTTCTCCTAGGAACCGTATCAAAAGCTTTCCTAAAGTCAACAAAGCAACAAAAAACCTCCTCTCCCTGTTTATCCTAGACCTTCTCGATCAAGTTTCTAAGAGTCATGCAATGATCAATAGTAGAATGTTTTGGCCTAAAGCCCGCTTTCCCTTTTGCATGCTTTCCCTCCTTTTTTGCCAAAACATTGATCCACTTTTCTATCATTCTCCCAAAAAAGTTTACCAAAAAGAGGTTTGATCATTATAGTGCGGTAATTTGAAGGGTTGTTGATGTCACCACCTTTGAGCAGGGGGATGATAACACTAGTCGTCCAATTTTTTGGAAACCCATATTGAAGGACCTCATTGAATATTTTTTTAATATGAGGCGTGAGAGCCTCCAATCCCCATTTTAAGTGTTTTGCTTGTAAATAATCTATGTCTCGAGCTTTACCCATTGCCAACTTCTTTATTCCTTCTTTAATGTTATCTGAAGAAAAAAGTTTAACCCTTGAGTTAATTATTGGAGGGTTGTCTTTATCATTCCCCCTCTCATAAAGTTGCTTTGCATACTCTAACCATTCAAGATCTATAATATTGTTCTCTTTATTCGTGTCTTGTTGCTGCAATTCTCTCCAAAATCCTCTTGGATTGTGCCTCCCAAGTAATATTAACTCCTTCATTCTAGTTTGCATATACACTTCTTTTTTCAGTCTAACCAGCTTTACATATTCTTTATTATTACCCCATTTTTTAGCCCTTTTCTTTGCTGCTTTACAATCCTCACCATACCATGGGTTTGTTGGAAAGCTATTTTTATTACTTTTTTTTAGGCCTAGACCTTTTGCAAGAGTTGAGGGCCTTGAGAATAATAGAGGTCAGCATGGTGTTGTCCATACTTTTTTATTTGAGTTGACCATCCCATTGGTTCCCACCTCATGTAACTATTTTCCAGCGTTGTTCAAAAGGTTTCTTGGTTGTCATGCATCAAAAGGATTGAACCTTGAGTAGCTTCTTTCTTTTCATTATGTTGTGTCATCTCTTGTCATTGAGTACCATTTTGTATGTTGATTTTCACCTGTATTGGATTGTGATCAAAATTCATTTCTATGGGGACACTCCTTTACCTCTATGTCTATTAAACTTGTCATGAGTTTCTTGAGCTTATAACATAGTCCACCACACCTTGACCATTGTATGTGTGACATGTGATGGTCCTAGAACTAGGCCATATTTTTAAACCATTGCATATAATTAAATCATACAAGTTGCACATTCCTAATAATTCTTCCCCATATTGTGTGATATCATGCATCATACAAGTTGCACATTCCTAATAATTCTTCCCCATATTGTGTGATATCATGCATAAGCCCAAAACAACAAACTATTGGAGCAACCCATCCCCAATGTGCAAACCATCTGGTGTTGGCCTCCCATTCGGGAAAAGGCCCCGTCCTAAAATTGCTCGAAGGAGGTATCCCTTCAAGCCAATGCGCCATTTAGCCCACACTAGTTTCTTCATCAAAGCCTTGATAACCTCCAACCTCCAAAAGCATGGCTAGAAACATAGACACAATGTCTGAATTGAATCGAAAGCAGTTGTTATCACACAAATAATCGTTTCTCAAAACCATTCTAATGGCATGTACGACAACGCCAGCCCTCATTTTAAAGACCACCATTAGCCTTCTCTTTGACATGTCCCCATAGAAAGCCATTTTCCTTGTCTTTGATAGCAAGCATATGTAGGTGTCCATCATTTCACAACAAGTTACAAAGCGACAATCACCAACCAACCTTGATATAGCATGCCTACCATTATTGGCTTGAGTGGCGGTCATCCTTCCCTTTGTTAGTAGTACATCATCATGTCCTTTCAAATATGTCGATAAATGTTTATGTTGGATCCTTGCATCATCACTTGAATTGGCATAGTGAAGCATGTCAATCCGAGAGCTATGAGGACTCATAATACTTTGCTATCAAATCTATCACAGATTTGGCCACTGTGTCTACAACATCATTGCCTTCATGGTCTATGTATGTGAGATTATCATTTCTTAAAACCACTCTAGAGCCTCTATTATCCTAAACACCCATTTTGGAAACTTCTAGCTAGGTGTTTGTCTAGCTTGTGTGGCATTAACCACAATTTGGGAGTCCCCCTCCAGGTGGATTTTATTTACTTTTAAATCTCTACCCACATCTAAAGCAAGTAAAGCCACTTGGAATTTTTCTTCATTGTTTGAAGTGCAACCAATATTTTTTCCTCTCAGTTTTAGTATACGACCATCGTGATCTCTTGCAACACAACCAACACCTATTGCCCCTGGCTTGCCCCTTGCAACTTTGTCAAAGTTGATTTTAATCCACTCGAACTCAAGCAGAGTCCATTTAATGTCTTTTCGGACGACCTTAGGGAGGCTAACCTCCCCAACCCATAAATGGGGGTACTAAAAATTATTTTTATTAATTATTTGAGGTGTTTTTAACATGATAAAAAATTAATAGATTAAAATATGGAAAAATAATTGTTTGAGTATTTTTATTTACACAATCACTCCACATTGATAATAAAAAGAAACAAAGAAATAAAGAGGGAGATAAATATATAGAAATACAAGAAATAAAGAAAAATGTGGGGGGAAGATAGAAGGGGAGAGAGAGAAGATATATATAAAGAGAGAGATAGGGTGAGAGTTAAAGAGAGATAGAAAGAAAAAGAGATAAAGAGATTTAGATAAAGGGGGTGCAGACTAATAGAGATAATATTGAGAATTAGATGTATATATACAAGAGCAAATGTTGACTCATGACGTGATTAAATGTGTATTAGGAGGTGAGCAATCTATATGGTATTTTAATCATGTTCAAGACATTAAACAATAATTTGCAATTTAATCCAAGTCTAAACTAATCCTATTTTCTTTCGCTAAAAGTGGAAGAATTTGAATATTAAAGGATTTCAATTAATTTAATTGACTTCACTTTCATTTCATTTCAATCACTTTCCATTCTTACAAAGAATGTCACGCTATAAAATTTTTTAAAGTGTCAAGAATAGTTTTGATTAGAGGGGAATTTTTTTTTTTGGAGGGACTTGAAACCCTTTACAAATAGGTTTTGAAGGGACCTGAAACCCTTTTGGAATAGGTTTTTAAGGGACCCAAAATATTGCTACAAACATCTATAAATCATAGACAAATTACAACCTAACAACACCAACCATCAACAAATAAACTAGACTACATATGTTGCCACAAGAAGGTTTTAAAGGGAGCCTTAAACCCTCTACAACCAAATTTTCACAGGGACCTTGAACCCAAAACTACACACAAACACCACCTAAAATAGCTAGGCAACTACACAGCCTGCAACAACCAAACTACAACAAACCATCCACTCACTACATCCATTACCGAGTCAAGAAAGAGCAACATCTTGAAGATGTGAACCATCCACATCACCTGAACAAGTTATCTAAAGGAGATAAAAAGAAGAAGAGGGAAATAAGAGCTCCCTTTGAGAATGTTTAGTCCAACCAAACTCCCTACCTCAATAAGAAAGTTGAGATGGATAGCTAAAGATAGGGAAGGAAGAAACCTCTTAATACACCTTCCAGTTGAACATACCAACTCAAAGTCTACCTCTAAAGGAAAGAGATCCCCTCTATCAGAGAGGAGGACAAGATCACCCTTTCCACCAAAGCCAGAGATCTCCAACAGCCTCACACTCTAACTCAATAGGAGTGGCTTCCACCTCAAAAGGAATAAAAAGGATACTAGAAAAGAGAGCTTCCCACCACCACCATAGTAACCATCTCCACCTCAACAAGAGAGGACTCCACCTCCATAGGAGTAGTCTTCACCTTAATAGAATACACTAACTGTAGTACCCAGGAGAAAGCAAACACTTCAATAGAAAGAGAAACCACCTCTTCCCTTGGTAGCGCAAGATTCAAGACCTTTAAGAAGAACTTAGAATGAATCTCTACAATAGGAGAAAGGGATTCCTTATACCACAAGAACATCTAGGACAATAGGAATATCTTTAAATGTAGCCCATTCAACATCAACATATCTGAAACAAGGGTAACATAAGGTGCTTTTAGTTCCAAGAGCAATAGGGACTTGATATGACACAACCTAGCCAAAAAAACAAACTTTGGGTCCAACCCAAACAAAAAAGAAGCCTAGCATCCATTAGGAGAGAAACACCCCCCTAATAGCAGCAAATGCATCACAAACTTGAGGATCAAGACCTCACGATCACTCAACAACTCCAACACAACATAAGAAGAGAGGCTAGGGGGACACCTTTAAAGACCAGGTAGACACCCATAGCAAAAACAAGAGGGAAAACCACCACTCCATCTCAATCTTAGTTGTAACATGCCTAATTTTCTACTCAAAATTTTTCTTAAGTTTTAACCCACAAGTTACTGAACCATGATGCCAAACATAGTAATAAATTTTTCTTTTCCAAAATGTAAATTACATGCATATATGAAATAAAAAATATTTCAAACTTCCATTGCATTCCCATCATAATTTCATAAATCTTTCCATAACATTGATTTCATATAGGATAAACTCAAGTACAACATTCATGTTTAGATCCTTCCATACAAACGAATACAAAGTACATGCATAGCTCTTTTGAGTTTCCAACACTAGAAATATATATGGTCTAGGTTGTCCACCTTCAAATCTTTGGCCGCCAATTGATGAGGAGAAACATCACTCAAGTGCTTTTCCACCAACCACAGATTCACTGTGGTCCCTTGCACATCTACCTATCAGGTAAGATGGCCCTACCCTTCGATGAAGATATTGGTTGGATAACCCCATAATACTATCCTTCCTCAAGCTTGGTGTTGTGTCCTACAAACTAGAACTTAATCATATGGTAGCGTCTACCTACGAGTATGACAATCCCATACTAGAATGTCTAACTAGATCACAGTGAATTGATAGCATAAATAGTGGCAACTTACACTACTTTGGCCAAAGAATTCATCACCCAGTTACTTTGAGTGAGAGTCATCCTATTCACACACCTTCCTAGCTCGATTTTTTAAGATGATACATATTCTATGCATAGGAAATTCCCTCCATTGGGTAATCTTTAACCCCAGGAACAACCTATTTCTTTTATGCTTATCTAACACATCTACTAAGTAAATAACTCAAAGTAGCTCTTACTTACCAGTTAACTATATGGGTAAACATAACCTCACATCATTAAATGACTCTAGTACCAAAGGTACAATCCCAACTATAAAGTCACCAATCAAGGGTTTATCTCAACATTAAATGACTCCCTTCAAAAGTATAAACTTAACAATAGAAGACCTCAATTCAAAGTGTAACCATCAACAATAAATGTCTCCAACCAAAGTATAATCAAGCATCAATAAAGGAATCACTCAAAAGTATGGTCTGAACAATAAAATGACTCCAAATCAAAGTATATTCAACAATAAAATCATCAAGTAGATCATATAGGTTAAACCTGACTTATTTGCTTCAATCAATAATCTCATAGACGACCCTACAAATAGGTTATTCCTAACCTAGGGTTTCCAACAAAAATAATGTAATGATAAAGAGATCACAAACAAACCATAAAACTTCTACATTTAGTAAGAGTCAAATATTCACATGTTCACAATGTTCTCTATATTTGTATACTATCTGAAGGACATTATCAAATTGTGAGGGTTTGGTGCTTCTTATCATGCTTCACATATAGATTATAAACAAGATTCCTAACCTATCAATGATGATATTCCTATTATGACATTATTCATGTGGTGTTACTATCCACATTAACCACAAAGCTTCACCTTACTTCATAGGCTATCAATTCAAGGTATCACCTAAATGTAATGATATTATAGTCTACTTGACTAAGTATAATTTCTAATAATTGTTCCAATATATAAAACATATACATATATAAGTATAAATTCATTCCAAGCAAAAGGTTTCATAAAAACAAGAATTCATCAAGAATAAACAAGCTAAACCCAACAATCTTTTCAACTTAAAATAAAAAATTGAGGAGAAAACTAACATGCATGTAACAAGATAGCTCCAACTAATATAACAGGTTTCCTAGCATAGCCTCCACCAAGCAATTAGCAATTCCTTCCCTTGACCAAATCCCACAAAGAAATCTCTCTAAAACCCTCACTAATCTCACACTAAAAACCTCTTAATCTCATAGCTCAATATTGCAACAGAGTAACACTTAGAAAATCAGAAAATTAGAATGCTATAATGCATCCCAAATGGAGTGAAAGGAACCTCTATTTATACTAAAAGATCAACAACTAAAGGCTAGAAACAGGGTAAAAAAACTGACACATCTCAACTCGACTCAACAAAAATAACAAAAGGTGGTAGCTAAAAATAATGTACAAAAAACACATACCCAACAAAAGAATAAGTCACCCAATTCAAGTGGACAACAAGAATGATCAATAGAAATGTAAGGTGATGGTCTCCTATAGATCGACTTATTTGACCAACTCTCTAATTTGACCAATTCATATATTCTCACTGCTTCACATTTGTAATTTTCATTGCAGGTTAAGACTTCTACTTGGTTCATGCTTTCCTCAGTTTGGCACCACCAAAACACCATGTTTCCTATTCCTTGGGTTTGCTTTAAGCTTCTAGAATAAGTCAAAGTTTATTTCATGCGTTGCAAATTGGTATACTTCCAATGTCAACTTAGTCAATGTTTGATACCATGTATCAGCTTTGGCTTATACTTCCTACATGCATATTATAGCATTGCCTACTTTAATAAACAATAGGTTTAATCTTTTAACATTGACATATAGTCTTATGTGCTTAACTTAAAATATGTATGAAATGCATTCAATACATTCCATGCGCTTAATAGAATATACAATGCTATCAACATTTATAATATATAAACAACACTACCAACATTTTTATATATATATATATATATATATATATATATATATATATCTATATATATATCAACTTACACAATTATAGCATGCATCATTCAATATTTGAATGCACATACATATATTCATTCATTCCATATAATAATAACACACATGTGTAAATATATATACATATGTATATTTATATACATATTAATACACTCGTATGGATGTTTCCATTACGTCGATACATATACGTATATACGTTTCCATTACATTCCCATACATATGGGTATTCCATCCATAAGCATACATAGATACATCTATCTATGTATAATCATGTATGTATTGTACTCATGTGCATGAGTTCGTCGTAGACATGTACATGTATACATATATATACATCTTGTGTATATATATCTCATTGCTCAAATGTAAACACATTAAGAACCCATAATTGACAAAAACTCAACACTTATACTAAATCAAGAATGCTCACAAAAAAAACCATAACCTCTCCTAATTCATACACAATCAAGACTAAGGTAACTTACCTTTTCCAAGACTATTGACTTGACTTGACTATACTAGAAGTGAGTGTGTGAAAGCTCAGTTAGACTCATTTAGGGGGACGAGTGGCTTTATAGAGTGCATGCCTAATTTTGTCAATAAGTTGTGAGTTTTCAGTGCAAGCAACCCTTATAAGATCACTCATAATATAAATGTAGTGACATGTTACTCACTTAATAGGTTGACCAAATCTAGTCTTATATTTTTCTTCTTCTGTGTAGGTTGGTGTGTTGATTGACTATAATTGATGGTCACATTTAGTGCATTTGGTTCATGGCATGCTTTGTAAGTGCTTTTTATTCTCTCCAAATGTGTTAGCAAACTATTGCTATGTACTGGCACCTTCTTGATGCTTACTATCCTTTGTTGCACTTTTTTGCCACTATTGCTACTCATCTATTTGGACATTAATTGTTGTCTTCATAGACATTTTTTGTTACACTTATTAGCATTAATATATGAAGTCATTATGCTACTCAATTTTTATCTAAAAATGTCCCAAGTATTGTTTTCTTATATGAAGCATAATGGATCAATTGCTAAAAGGAATTTGATTGTTGATGGGAAATGATTCACATGAGTAGCTAGCAATATGAGCTAACAACCTACACTCAATGAAACTCATTTCATCAATTAGATTATATTAAATTAAATTAATGGTCTTGTGGAAACCTACAAGGAGGGGTTGATGGTATAATCACTCTGATTGTGGGTACCATGAAATAATGCTTGCCAAGCATGCCAAGTTTGTTGAAGTCAATAGAATGCTTTAGTAGAGGTAAGATAAGAATTACCACTTTAGTGCTGATCACGTTTAGTGTATTTGGTTCATGGCATGCATTGTAAGTGCTTTTTATTCTCTCCCATTATTCTATCTTAGTTCAATTTATATAAAAGGAGTTCACTCCAACAAAAGGACCCAAAAGCATCTAATCCTTTTATAAGATTGCTCAATAATTAAGGTGACATGAAAAATTATTGGAATCACACAACTCTTTTATTGATTGTTTATGGTGGACATTACAAATGTCTAATTTTGTGTAGCTTAAATTAGTGTAACTGATTTGTAATGAAAATGGGTGATCCATGTAGACAACAACAAATGTTGAAGTTGCAACACATCATAATAGGAACAGTGATGCAGAGGAAGGACAAAGCTTAACAAAACTTGACTATTTCAAAGCATTCCCTTGAGAACTTCATAGGCAACAACATATGAAGCATCTTAGTACACCTTGTCACAATTAATGACTTAGAATTTAAGGCATTCATAGGAAGGAAACACACCAATACAAGGTAGAACAACACAAAATATTGGGACAACACTGTTTCAACATGAACATTCAACCAACTCAAGAAAACATCACAAACTTGTCACTACTGGTCTGATCTAGCATTGAACCCGTTTGAGGCTTGATCCAACTTGCTTTGAGATAGAATAAAAGGTCATAGTAGACTTTTCTTTGGCTTAAAATATCATAACAACTTCTATGGGATGACTCAATAATGCAACAATTCATAGTTTACAACCTTGTATCCAAAACTACCTAATTTGTCCTCTTGTGACAGTCATAACAAATCTTAGATTAATCCTTCAAAAAATGTTCAAGAACTTTGGTTTAGGTCTGCATTACTTCTTCCTACATTCCTCCACTATTTCCAATGACAAACAAACAAGATTCAGACCTTGATTCATATATTCTTCCTTGTCTTGCTACTACATAGTCTCATACATGTCAACATCAGACCTACTGGTGAACCAAGCACGTGACAAACCTTCTCTTGGGGCCCTGCAAGCTTACAAAGAAGTAAAAGACATAAATACAGACCTTACCACTCATGGTGGTAATTTTCCACTGGTGGAAGGTCGAGTTACATGTTTGTTTCTCCTCTCGAGTTACCCTAAGTAGGGTTTTGACCACTTTTAGAAAAACTATAGTATCTTGCAAAATACCCAATGAAATTCAATGCCACAAAAACCAAAAGAAAGAGGATTAAGTTTAAGTGCAAGAAGTTGGGTCCACATTCAGGGGAAGTGTCATTTTCTAGCTTTAAATCAAATAACCATTCACTTTTTAAAATAGGTACCCATTTTGAAGTGGGTACTTGTTCCAAAAGGTTTGAAACTCACAAGACATGTTTTTCATTTGGATTTAGGCACAAAAAAGGCATGGTAACTGAACACTAAAGGCTTAGACCTATAAGTACAAGGTCATGCCAATTTCAAGAGAAAAAACTTTGGCAATATAGCTAATGAGGTTTTTTTTAAATTATCTTATGAAATTAAAACCCATTATACATGACAATGTCTAGTTTTCAAATATGTGTTTTTTTAATAATTTGATTATTCTTTCTATTTTTTAATTAATTTATGAGGAAACGGGTCCATAAACTCAATATATAAGGTTTTCATATTTTTTTAATAACTTTTAATTTGTTTATTTTCTTGTTAAAAAAATATATGGCATCAATCTATAAACAATTCTTTACATAATGAAAAAAAGAAGATTAAAAAAATGATAAGTTTAGGTCAAGTTATGGTGTCCGTATACCAGGGTTTTAAAAACCAAAAATTAGGGCTAATAAAAAAAAAAAAAATTATGAACAAAATTATGAAAAAATATCCTCATCAATCTTCATTATAATATACATCTTTTCCCAAAAGGAATTATAAAAATATTTTTATTTATGTCAAATTATGGTGTTCGTACATGTGCATGGTATAGTCCTAAAAAAGTGACTTTTAAAAACTGGTTTTTATACATGCATATTAAAAATTATTTTGTATCATCTGGATATTAGAATAAATTACATATTTGAAATCTAGACTCAAAATACTAAATTTCATATTACTAAACTTTTTTAAGATTCAATGTGTAAGTGCTTCAAATTTTAAGTCCAACTGTGAAATTTTTTGAGAATTAGGAAAACACTTCCACTTTTTGAACATTTTGTGGACCCAACTTATTGCACCTACCTTTAACATTCCCATATAGTCAAATTATTTTCAAAACACTAAATGGGTCATATAGGCTGTACAAGAAAGAAGAATGGTCTGTAATGATAGAAAAACATAGAAAAACTTGCTTTCATTAACTCCAAAACTACAAAAATCAGTTCTCCAACCACCTATTCAACTTTGGAGGGTGTTTTTATGCATTTACAACCAATTCCAACTAGTTAGTAATGGTTTCTTTAGTTGCATGTAACTGTTTCTTGATTTTTGACACCTTTCCAAAGTTGCATGACAACTTTTTTGCAACATTTGGCAACTTTTACACCTTTTTTTTTTTTTAATCAAAACCCAATTAACACACCAAAAATGAACCTTTATGCTTCTAAATCGTCATAAATGACCTTATGAGACTCCAAAACACTCTAACAAACCTAAAACCAAAAATGAAAAAAAGACATGCTTCTAAGGTCCTAATGCCCCTACACCATACACCCAAGGGGAAGAAAACTCAAGTCCCACTTGAGTGCAAGCCTGCAACAGTGTATCCATGTTTGAGAATATCAGATTCAGACATCCAAGTGGCATCTTCCATAGGAGGACCCCTCCACTTGAAGAAGTATTGAAAACAAGTTGTGTTTCTTGTCTTCTTGAGTTCGTTTGTATCAAGGATGCACTCCAACTCTAGAGGTTTATTGGGAGGAAGGTCTTGGATCCATTCTTCATCTTCAAATGCTTGGGAACTTGCTTCATTACCTGCAACAACATCCCCTTTGAAAGGGTACAAGTTAGATACATTAAATATAGGTGAAACTCCAATCCCACTTGGTAACTCAATCTCATATGCATTAGGACCAAACTTGTGAACAACCCTGCAAGGACCAATCTTTTTCATCTATAATTTGGAGTACTCTCCTTTAGGAAATCTCTTCTTTCTGAGATGGGCTAGAACCAAATCCCCAACCTTGAAATTTACTTCTCTCTTCTTCATATTAGCTTGTTGTTTGTATTTGTCCACACTTCTTTGTAGGTGGTCCTTGACTTGTTGGTGAATCTCCTTCATAGCCACAAAAAATTGCTCACTCTCAGCACTCATCCTCTCCATTCCACTGATATCCCTCAATTCAAAGACTCCTCTAGGTTGCAAACCATAAACAATTTCAAAAGGACTCTTACCCACACTTCTATTCACTGAATCATTATATGCAAATTCTGCCTGAGGAAAGATCAAATCACACTGAGTACAATGCTCTTTTGTAAGACATCTCAAGAGGTTCCCGGGGTAAAAGCACAAAGTTGTGTCACACTTTCAGCCAACTTTATCGCCCTGAATTTAAGTATTTCTAACTAAAAATCAATTTTGGTCAAACATATGATCTAGTAAGATTCATTCTAGCTAAGTTATATGCTTCCACAACTTTTTCAACTAAAATTGTTGGCTAAAAATGTATGGAGCATCACTTTGAGTCCAATTTACCAAAAAAATTAAATTATTTGAAAAACTTGAAGTTTCAATAACTCTTGCTAATGTAAAACATTTTTTTTAAAATATAAAAATACCCTTTTGTAGATCCATAAGTGTAGTTTTCAAAAATATATTTATTTTAATAGTTTAATTATTTTTTTATATTTTATTTTTACTAAAAGTAGGTTTTCAGCACAAAATATGAGGTTGATTACTATGCCAAGGAAAAATACTAAAACTTATTTTTGAAAAAATATGATGCACTAGATAAAAGAATCTATTTTAAGATGGTATAATTTTGTTTCCATTTTAGATAAATATTTAATATGAAAGTTGACGTTGATGAAAATAGTTGTTTTTTTATTTACGCACATTTTAATATTTATTTAAAAATATATATTTATCAAAATTGGAAAAAAAATATATCCATGCACAAAAATTTCAAGTTATAAATACACACAAAAAATTTGAAAAAAAAAAAATTACTATAAAAGATTGACATCCCATGCAACTTCATTTTTCAGCATTTTATCAACAACTAAATTATAGTGTTAATTTATTAAAAACTAGTTTAAAATAATTTTTTATATTTTTTAAAAAATACAAGCATAAAATATACTAAAAATACATATTTTACTAGTTTACATCATTTCAAAATTCAAAACATATATGCCACTTTTTAGTGATTCAAGTTTAAAAATTGGATCAAGTTGGTCGTTTCCTTTATAAAGTGTGACACAACTTTGTGCTTTTACCCACCAATGCTCCTATTAACCATTTCGGTCTACCCATAAATTTGAGGGTGATAGGTAGAGTTGAAACTAAGGCTAGTGCCAAGTTTATTCCACAAAGTTCTCCAAAAATGCCTAACAAATTTACTATCTCTATCTGAAACAATACTCAAAGGAAAACCGTGAATCCTTACTACTTCTTTGAAGAACAAACCTACAACGTAAGATTCATCCTTTGTGCTCTTGTATGGGATGAAATGTGCCATCTTTGAGAACCGGTCTACTACAACATAGATGGAATCAAAACCTCTAGGTGTTTTTGGTAAACCCATTACAAAATCCATACTTAGAGACTCCCAAGGCCTATTTGGAATAGGAAGAGGCTGATACAAACTTGCATTTGTGCTACTCCCTTTTTCCTTTTGAAAAATAACACAATTCTCAACAAATTTCCTTACATCAATTTTCATTTTAGG
Source organism: Sequoia sempervirens (assembly GCA_007258455.2). Classification (NCBI taxonomy): domain Eukaryota; kingdom Viridiplantae; phylum Streptophyta; class Pinopsida; order Cupressales; family Cupressaceae; genus Sequoia; species Sequoia sempervirens. The sequence continues at coordinate 40,257 of VDFB02084108.1, read as the reverse complement.
CCAAAAATAATGCCTTCTTAACTACTCCAAGGTCTTATCAAGACCAAAATGACCTGTAAGACTACCACTATGCTTGTATTTTATCAAGTTATCTCTCATTGAACACTTAGGGACACAAGTTGTGCTCCCTTGAACAATAAACTATCTTGAATCAAAAAATCAACCCATTTATCATTATTGCTGCTACAAGGCTACTTACAACATGCATATATTTCTTTTAAATCTACATCTTCAAGATACATACCTTTCAAGGATTCAACTCCCACACTTTGCAACTGAATTTCCTACACTACTTGAGCCCTTCTACTCAAAGAATTTGCTACTTTATTGGACTACCCCTTCTTGTATTTAATGGTGAAAGTAAAACCTTGCAAATATTCCACCCATTTAACATGCATATGACTAAGTTTCTCTTGACTATTAAAAAATTGGAGTGCATGGTTATCAATATAGACTATGAACTCTATGGGAAGTAGGTCTTCACTTTTTGAAGGACTAAACCAAAGCATACATCTCTAGGTCATAGGAAGAGTATTTCTTCTGAGCCTCATTGAGTTTTTCACTAAAGAAGGCTATGGGTCTTCCCTATTGGCTCAACACCACCCCTATGGCATAGCCACTTGCATCACACTCAATAGTAAATGCCTTATGGAAATCTAGTAAGGCTAATATGGGTTGTTCTGCTACTCTCTTTTTCAAATACTCAAAACTCTTTTTAGCTTCACTAGTCCAAATAAAATTTTTCCTCTTATCCCCCTTCATGATATCAATGATTGGAGCACAAACATGACTAAAACCCTTAATAAAATTCCTATGAAAAATTTCCAAACCATGGAAACTTCTTACCTCAGCAACTGATTTGGGTGGAGGCCAACTTAGAATAGATTCAACCTTGCTTGGATCCATTTTCAAGGTGCCTTTTGTAACCACAAAACCAAGGTATACCAATTCTATCTTCATAAAATCACATTTCTTCAAATTAATCATTAGTTTCTCTTCATTCATCTTCTCAAAACCAAATCTAAATGGTGCAAATGCTCTTCCTTAATTTTTTTGAAAACAAGAATGTCATCAAGATAAACCACTACAAACTTACCAATGAAAGGTTTGAGAAATTCATTCATCAACCACATGAAAGTGTTGGATGCATTTGAGAGACCAAAAGGCATCACAAACCACTCATAAAGCCCTTCATTTATCTTAAATTTTGTTTTCCATTCATCCCCTAGTCTGATCCTGATTTGGTGATACCCACTATTGAGGTCTATTTTGGAAAAGTAGCATGCTCCATCTAGACAATCCATCAACTCTTCCATCCATGGAATGGGGAATCTATATCTGATTGTAATATTATCAATTTCCTTAGAATCAATGCACATCCTCCATTCACCTCCCTTCTTTGGGGCTAGGACTATGAGAACTGAACAAGGACTAAGGCTTTCTTTGATTAGCCCCTTATCAAGCAATTCTTGGACTTGTCTCTTAATCTCCTCATTCTACTGTGGTGTCATCTTATATACTGATTTATTAGGCAAACTAGCCCTTGGTATGAAATCAATGTGGTGACTAATACCCCTCATGGGAGGCAATGTGTTTGGGAGTTCATCCACTATTATATCGGCATGCTTCTTTAGTAAGTTTTGAATTTCCAAAGGAAACTCTTCTTTCTTTGATGTTGTACCAATAGACCTAGGCTTGACTATGATGGAAAAACTTATATTCTCCTCTTCCATGGCCTTTATGAATTCCTTCTCTCCTACCAACATCACATCGGATTCCACTTGTGGTGTTTTATCTTTATCTTTCAATGGTGTTAGAGTATATGAGACTCCATCTTTCTCTATGAAATATGTGTTCTTTCTACTATCATGTTTGGCATTTCTATTATATTGCCATGGTCTACCAAGAAGCACATGAAAAACTTCCATAGGGATGATGTCACACAAGACCTTGTCCTTATAGCCCCCTATATGGAATTCTACCCAAGTTTGTTCATTCACTAACACTTGCTTCCCTTTGTTTAACCAAAAATTTTTTTAAGGAGTTGCATGAGGCAATCTTTTCAACTTTATCTTCTCTACCATTTCAACTGAAACCAAATTGTCAGCACTTCCAGAATCAATGACAACCTTATAACATTTACCTTGAAATTTTCATGTAGTCCTGAAGAGTGACTTTCTTTGAGGTGGTTCTTTCTCCATTGTAAATTTAATCAAGGTTCTTTTCATCAATAAGGACTCTCCAACTTCTGGTTTTACATTTTGTGATGGTGAATTGACACTTTTAGCATCATCTCCACCTTGTGCAATCTGATTTCTCCTCTCACCTATAAAAGAAGTAGATGGCTGCTCCTTGGGACACTTCCATGCTTGATGGATTACAAATTTATTGCATTTGTAACACTTTCTAGTGAATCCACTTGAGCCTCCTCTATTGGCAAATCTACCTCTAATATTTGGTCTTCTTCCTCTAAAGTTGCCCCTTGAATCTAATGTTTGTTCTTGTGAGTTACTTGTCTCTCCTTGATACCTTTGGGACTATCCTCTACCAGAAAAAGTCCCTCTTCCTCTAAAATTTTTCCTTCCCCTACCTCTACTTGTCTTTTCTTGTCTCCTTTTCAACTTGTCTTCAACCTTTATGGCCAACTAATAGCACTCTTCTACAATTCTTGGGCTTGTGAGACTTAGTTCATCTTGTAGGCTATACTTTAGCCCATTCAAATACCTTGCAACTTTGTCAACATCTTCTTCCATATGGCTAGACCTTATGCTTACTTTGTAGAAATCTTTTGTGTAGGTCTTCACATCCATGTCCTTTTGCTTCAAATTTTGCAACCTTCTTTTTAACTGAATAGCATAATCACTAGGTAGGAATTTACCTTTCAATTTTGCAACCATTCTATCCCAAGATGTAATTTTTGCTTTACCTTTCTTTTTCCTCTCTTATTGTACATAATACCACCATAGGGATGCATGTGCTTTTAGTTTTGTTCTTGCCAATTTCACTTGTTTCCCCTCAAGTATCTCTTCAAGCTCAAAATACTTATCTAATTCTCCTATCCAATCTAGGAGTTCTTCTCCATTCAAACTTCCTGAATATATTGGAAGTTCTATTTTTACCTTGGAACCATCATTCTTAATTGCCTTTAGCAATCTCTCCAACCTATTCTCTTCAACATCTCTTTCTTCTTCCTGTTCTTCTTCTTCTCCCACTTCTTCTTCTTTTTCTCTGGTTGGTCTCAATTGATGTGAGTCTTGCACCAAGGCTTTCCTTTATGGCTCTCAATTCTGGGGCAAGAGAGTCTTTCACCTCTCTAATTATTCTTTCCATATTCAAATTTGGAGGCATCTTGGCTTGAATTCAAACTAAACTTATTATCACCTCTTACTGATCTTCCTTTCTTTGATACCAATTTGATGCAGAGGAAGGACAAAGCTTAACAAAACTTTTACTATTTCAAAGCATTCCCTTAAGAACTTCATAGGCATAAACATATGGATCATCTTAGTACACCTTGTCACAATTAATGAATTGGAATTTAAGGTATTCATATGAAGGGAACACACCAATAAAAGGTAGAACAACACAAAATATTGGGACAGCACTGTTTCAACATGAACATTTAACCAACTCAAGAAAAGATCACAAACTTGTCACTACTAGTCTGATCTAGCATTGAACCTGTTTGAGGCTTAATCCAACTTGCTTTGAGATAGAGTAAAATGTCATGGTAGAATTTTCTTGGGCTCAAAATATCATAACAACTTCTATGGGATGACTCAACAATGCAACAATTCATGGTTTACAACCTTGTATCCAAAACTGCCTAATCTATCCTCTTGGGACAGTCATAAGAAATCTTATATTAATCCTTTTAAAAACATTCAAGACCTTTGGTTTAGGTCTGCATGAATTCTTCCTACATTCCTCAACTATTTACAATGACAAACAAACAAGATTCAGACCTTGATTCATATATTCTTCCTTGTATTGTTGCTACATAGTTTGATACATGTCAATATCAGACCTACTAGTGAACCAAGCACATGCCAAACCTTTTCTTGGGGCCCTGCAAGCTTGAAAAGAAGTAAAATACATAAATACAGACCTTACCACCCATGGTGGTGGTTTTCCACTGGTGTAAGGTTGAGTTACATGTTCGTTTCTCCTCCTAGGTTACACTAAGTAGGGTTTTGACCACTTGAAAAAAAACTACAATATCTTGCAAAATACTCAATGAAATTCAATGCCACAAAAACCAAAAGAAAGAGGATTCACATGCCCATGTATTCCAATTAGTTTTAGATCACTAAATGGTTTGTACAAGATGTACAAAAAATAAGAACAATTTGCAATGATAAAAAAACACAGAAAAACTTGCTTTTATTAACTCTAAAACTACAAAAATCAATTCTCCAACCACCTATTCAACTTTGGAGGGCATTTTTATGCATTTACAACCAATCCCAACTAATTAGTAATGGTTTATTTAGTTGCATATAACTATTTCTTGATTTTTGACACCTTTCCAAAGTTGCATGACAACTTTTTTGCAACATTTGGCAACTTTTACACTTTTTGATCAAAACCCAATTAACACACCAAAAATGAACCCCTATGATTCTAAATGGTCATAAATGACCTTATGAGACTCTGAAACACTCTAACAAACCTAAAACCAAAAATGACAAAAATACATGCTTCTAATGCCCCAATTCCTCTGCACCAGAGGGACATAAAACATTTTTTCTTCCCATCAAAAGACAAGGGACTTTTTGCATATTGTAAGAGTTCTATTAGTAAGTGAACACTCTTAGGCATTGATATCATGATAAACTACTTTTTCAAGAATTTTCAAAATTCAATTGTAATGGGGTTGTTAAAGGAAACAATCTCAAAGATATTGCTAAGCATATCGTTAAAAATCTTTTACCAATGTCTTGTTTTGCACCCAAACATGTTGAAATAGTTTGAGCTACATTGTATTGACGATATCCCTTAAGAGTTTAAAGTGCAAAAAGGAATCAATCTTTGACGAGTTGTTACTTGAAAATCATGTCACTTGGAAACACTCCATTGGAGGGTATAGGATCATGTAGGTCCCTTATACAATAACCTCTCTTAGTTTTTGATATCTCAAAGGTGTTTGCTCATGGTGTTGAGTTTCAATTGATGGAAAAAATGTAAAATGCATGTAGTGTAAAGTTGGAAAGGGGTGTAACTTTTGTTTTGCTCCTCGTGCGACCAAACTAATAGTTCCAACACATCTAGATGGGTATGTTTAGGCTAGGCTTGGTCCTATTTTGCACCCAAACATGCTGAAATAATCTGAGCAACATTGTACTAGTGATATCCCTTAAGAGTCCAAAGTGCAAAAAGGTAGCAAAATTTGATGAGATATTACTCAGAAATTATGTCACTTATAAATATTTTTTCAAAGCGTACAATATCATGTAGGGACCTTCTACAATAACCTCTCTCGATTTTTGATATCTCTAAGGCATTTGCCTGTGGTGTTGAGTTTTTAGTTGATGAAAAAAGTGTCAAATGCATGTAGTGTAAAGTTGCAAAGGGGTGTAACTTTTGTTTTGCTCATCATGCAACCAAACAAACAATTCCAACATGTTTGGATAGGTGCGTTTAGGCTAGAAATGGTCTTGTTTCATATCCAAACATGCTGAAATAGTTTGAACTACATTATACTGATGAATATCCCTTAAGAGTGCAAAGTGCAAAAAGACAACAATCTTTGACAAGTTGTTACTTGGAAACCACATCACTTAAAAACATTTTGTTAGAGAATACAAGATCATGTAGGCCCCTCTACAATAAGCTCTCTCGATTTTTGATATCTCTGAGACATTTTTTATGGTGTTGAGTTTTTAGTTGATGGAAAAAGTGTCAAATGCATGCAATGTAAATATGCAAAGGGGTGTAACTTTTGTTTTGTTCCTCGTGTGACCAAACCGATAGCCCCAACACATCAAGATGGGTACATTTATGCTAGTAATGATTTTTTTTGCATCTAAACATGTTGAAATAGTCTGAGCTACATTGTACCAGTGATATCACTTATGAGTCCAAAGTGCAAAAAGGAAACAATCTTTGACAAGTTGTTACTCAGAAACCATATCACTTAGAAATTTTTTGTTAGAGGTTATGAGATCATGTAGGGCCCCTCTACAATAACCTCTCTTACTTTTTGATATCTTTGAGTCATTTTCCTATGGTGTCAAGTTTTCAATTGATGGAAAAAGTGTCAAATGCATGCAGTGTAAAGTTGCAAAGGGTTGTAAATTTTGTTCTGCTCCTTGTGCGACCAAAGCAATAGTTCCAACACATCTGAATGGGTACATTTATGCTAAGCATGGTCCATTTTTCACACCCAAACATGTTGAAATAGTCTAAGTTACATTGTACCAACAATATCCCTTAAGAGTCCAAAGAGCAAAAAGACAACAAAATTTGACGAGTTATTACTCAAAAATTGTCACTTAGAAACATTCCATCAGAGGGTACATGATCACATAGGGCCCCTCTACAATAACCTCTCTTGGTTCTTGATATCTCAGAAGTGTTTGACAGTGGTGTCAAGTTTTGAATTGATGGAAAAAGTGTCCAATGCATATAGTAAAAAGTTGCAAAGGCGTGTAACTTTCATTCCGCTCCTCGTGCAACCAAATTGATAGTTCAAACACATTAAAATGGGTATGTTTACGCTAGGAAAAGTTCTATTTCACACCCTAACATGCCAGAGTTGTTTGACCTACATTGCATTGGAAGCGTGAAGCATACATGTGAACACATGGAGTATACGTAGGAAGCATGAAGCATACACATGAATAAACGTAATACATGAAGTATACACACAAAGCATGAAGCATACATGCGAATACACATAATATGTGGAATATACACAAGAAGCATGAAGCATATATGTGAATACATGAAGTATACACAGGAAGTATGAAGCATACACGTGAACACATGAAGTGTACATAAAATATACATAAGAATCATGAATCATACACGTGAATGCATGAAGTATATATAGGAAGAATGAAGCATACACATGAACACATGAAGTATACATAAAAAGCATGAAGCATACATGTGAATACAAGTAATACATGAAGTATACACAATAAGCATGAAGCATACACATGAATACATGTAGTACATGAAGTATACACAAGAAGCATGAAGCATACACGAAAACACATGAAGTATATGTATGAAGCATAAAGAATAGATGTGAATACATGTAATACGTGAAGTATACACAAGAAGCATGAAGCATACACATGAATACATGAAGTATACATAGGAAGCATGAAGCATACACGTGAACACATGAAGTGTACATAGGAAGTATGAAGCATACACAACAATACACATAATACGTGAAGTATACACAAAAAGCATGAAGCATACATGTGAATACATGAAGTATACACATGAATCATGAAGCATGCATGCAAACACATGAATTATATACATCAGAAGCATGAAGCATACACATGAATACACATAATACTTGAAGCATACATATGAATACATGTAATACATGAAGCATACACAATAAGCATGAAGCATACACATGAATACATGAAATATACGTAGAAAGAATGAAGGATACATGTGAAAACATGAAGTATATATAGGAAGCATGAAGCATACACGTGAATACATGTAACACATGAATTATACATATGAAGCATGAAGCATACACGTGAATACACATAATGTATGAAGTATACACATGAATCATGAAGCATACACATGAACACATGAAGTATACATATGAAGCATGAAGCATACATATGAATACACATAATACGTGAAGTTTACATAAGAAGTATGAAGCATACACGTGAATACATGAAGTATACACATGAATCATGAAGCATACACATGAACACGTGAATTATACATGGGAATCATGAAGCATACATGTGAATACACATAATACGTGAAGTATACACAAGAAGTATGAAGCATACATATGAATAAATTAAATATACATAGGAAGCATGAAGCATACACATGAAAAAATAAAGTATACATATGAAGCATAAAGCATACACATGAATACATGTAATACATGAAGTATACATGTGAATAAGTGAAGAATACATGTGAATAAGTGAAGCACATGTACTCAAATACATGTAAGTCATGAAGTATACACATGAAAACATGTAAGTCACAAAGTATACATTGGAATACATGTAAGTCACAAAGTATACATTGGAATACATGTAAGTGACAAAGTATACACATAAGTTGTAAAATATACACTTGAATACACATAAGTCATAAGTTGCAAGTCATGAAGTATACATACAAATATACGTAAGTCACAAAGTATACACGTAAGTTGTAAAGTATACACCTGAATACACATAAGTCATAAGTTTCAAATCATAAGTATACATACGAATACACGTAAGTCACAAATTATTCATATGTATTCATGTAAGTCACAAAGTATGAATACACATAAGTCACCAGTATACACATGGAAGACACATTCATATAGAAATGTATTATTGGCCTACTTAAGAAGAAGGTTGAATAGTTTATTAAAGAAGCTAATAGGTTTATTAGCCTTAACTACAAGAGTGGTTAGATAATTAAATGTCTACTTAGTAACATATGTCATGAATGTTAGAAAGCTATAGGCATGTGTGAAAATTTGAATGTAATAAAAATCTTTAGTAATTATTTAAGCATTAGATGAATAATCAGTGAATATTCAATAATAAAAATTAACAAGATATGGATCTGAGCAGGAGAGGAGGAAATTTGAATTCTGAGGGGATTGTGGCTTTGGGAGATTCTAAATCTGAGGACGGTGATGATCCAAATGGGTGGCTCGGTTTGCATGAGCTTCTCTCTATGGACCTTTCTTACTATTTGTTGTCTAGTGTTTGTGTGGGGAGCTTTCAATAGGAGTCTTTTCCTGTGCGCTTGGCTTCACTGTTTGGCTCGTGGTTTCCTTTTCTTGAGGTGAGGGTGGAGTGTGTCTTTTGATGTGGTTTCCTTTATGCAGATGGGCTTTTCTTTCTTTATCCTTTATGGGAAGTTTGTGTAGATCTTAGGTTTGCTCTTCCCTATTTGGTGCTACACTTTTGTTGGACAACTCCTCCTCTATTTTGTCAGGTCTCTAGTTTTCTTGGTGGCTTGTGGGTTGTTTCTTTAACAAATTTTTATTTTGGCTCTCCCTTGGTTGGTTCTGGTGGTTGCTTCCTTTTAGTTTCCTTGTGCTCTCCGTGGCTTGGCTAGTCTGTCGGTGCAACTTGTTTGGGGATATCCTTGTGCCTCCATCAAGTGTCTAATGAGGTTTTGTTCTGATTCTTTTTCTAGGTCTCTTGGCCTCTAGTCTCTTGCTCTTTCCTAACACATTTTTCTACTTTGTTCTTTGGGTTGCTTCTTTTTCTTTGGGGCTTTGGTTTCAGTGGGTTGTGTGGGATGTTCTTTGCATGGGTTGCTTCACAACATCTTAGTCCCAAGAGAGTGGTGCTTAATACTTTATCTACTATGGGGACCTTTTACGAGTGGTGGTTTTCAACCTTTTTGTTGAAGGTATCACCATTTTCCTTTGTCATTTTGTCCTCTTTGATGATGTTGATGCTTATCTATTGGTGCCTCTCTTGTTGTCTGGGTTTTTCCTTGAGCTTGCCCTTTTGGCTAGGTTGTGTTGTTTGCTTTGTGCTTCCTTTGTGCCCTATTTTCTCAGGTTGGGAGCCCTCGAGTCCTCTTCTCAAAGGGTGTTTTTTGTCTCTTGGTGGCCCTACTAGTCCTCTTTTCTCTTTATTCTTTTGTTGCTATTTTGTTTTGTCTTGCAACTAAGTTGCTACTTGTTTGGAGTAGTGTCTAGGTTGCTCCTTGATTGCTCTCATGATGCAATTTTTTGGATGATGGTTGGGTTAAATTTTAAGCTTTTTTTGAGCACCCAATTTTGTTTCAGACTGAAAGTTGTTATGGTGGCTTTACGACTGTTGTTTAGTTTTCTTTTAGCAATCCACCTTATGTTCCTATTGTAGGGTTTTCCAAAGGACAATATAGTTGATGGTTTGTTGCTATGTTGGATTTCTCCTTGGATCCTATGGAGGTGGATTTCTCTCCTATTGAGGTGGAGTGGGGAGGTGAAGGTTTCTAGTTTCCTTAGTTGTTGATCCTTTTGAGGTGGACACTTCTCCTATGGAGGTGGAGGTTGAGGGTGCTAGAGATTTTAGGCGGTGGTGGAATTGTTGGTCATGAAATCCTCTCTAATAGAGGTGGACATTGAGTTGGTACCCTAGTTTGAAAGGTGGTCTCAGTTCTCTATCCTTCCTTATTACTCCTTTATTGAGATAGGGAGTAGGGTAGGTATGTTGGTTTTGAATGGGAGCTCTTGCTACCCTCTTTGTTCTGGCTCAGTGTTGCTTACATTGAGTGGATTTTATGTTGTAGTATGGCTATTATAGGCTGATGGTTACCTAGCTAATTTAGGTGGATCTCATATCCCGATAGGGTCATCAGTCCCTTTCTTTTCTTGGGTTTAAGGTCCCTATCAAAACCTTGTTGTAAAGGGTTCAAGGTCCCTTTAAACCTTTGTGTAGCTTGTGCAGTCATGTTCTTTTGTTTGATGTTGTTGTAGGTAGGTTGTTGATGGTCTGTGAATTATCTTTTTAGCAACTTGTGTTGCTTGGATAGGGTTTTAGGTCCCTTCAAAACCTATTTGTAATGGGTTTTAGGGTCCCATCAAATCCTATTTTCCCCAAATCAAAAACAGTTAAGAACAAGATGTAAACAACACCCATGCCTACAACATTCAAGAATATAATTTACACAATACACATGATAACATCATTCAAGAATAGCAATGGTAAAATAGGATTTGCATTAATCAAAAAGTCATAAGGCTATACAATGATATATATTGATAAAAGTATACAATATATCCAATAAAGTCATGCAGGCTTGCTGCAAAAGAGCCATATGGACAAAATGTCACATATATCAATAGTACAAAACATATGTTCAAAAATGTCATGTAGGCATACAAGAAATAACCCTAATACATAGTCATTTCCCTCTATGGGAAGGAAAAAGATCATGTGTTTCCTTTGACAGTAGACTGGATGAAGTGTCTGTTGATTATTTTGTCTTTCAAATGCACTCACTAGTCCTCATCTCTTCACCCATCTAGAGATGCAACTAATACAATAAGAAGTATAGATGTTAATATATATAAATTGAATTTTGGAATGACATATAACAAAATAATCATTTATCACAAACGAATAATCATCATGCTCATTCACAACATTAGCACATCAATGATCTGGAGTGACAAGCACCTATAGAAACCATCAAGATACCAATTAAACTACATAAAAGTATCATGAATTTTTTTTAATAATAGACCATAGAAGAACAAATATAATGCCAAATTTACTAATCTGTCGCGTACCTATCTCAAAGGATCAAAACTGGCTATTGCTGCAACAACTCCATGGTCCATCATGCCACAAACATCACCAGGGCTATTTGATGTAAACACCTAAAAATGAAACAATAAATATGAAGTTTTTATCACTTTCATTAGTTTGTTTGTTTAATTAAAAGCATAGACAAGACAATGAATTATTTGAAAAAATGCCTCAAAGAAATATGGTCTCATGGTGACGGAAAGAAATGATGAATGCTATGCCAAGAAAATTTCTATGGATTGTCTTGATGTCTAGTTTTGGATTGCTTATAAGGCAATTATCATGGTCTTTTTGAAGGTATATAACCATATATTTCCCATGAAATCCATAAACAATGGAGAAATTGTTGATATTCATTGAATGTTACAAAAAGGCTTATTGAGAGACCTCGTGATGACAAAAATGAAACACTGTAAAATACATATGTTAAGAGTTTCATAATGCAGGATGAAACACCTACAATGGAAAAGAGGATACAATATCATGTAGAAAGGGATAGCCATAGAAAAAATTTAATGACATTCATACCAATAATGCAATGGGTAGTCACTTTTAATAATGGTAGGTTTTTGAAGAATGAAGGAAAAACTTAAACCATGCTAATGAATTAGTATTAGTCACTATACGAAAAGAATAGTGAATACCACTATGATGAAAGTAGTGAAGGGTTATATTCTTGAGCATTCATGAAGAAAAGACATTCATCAAGCTACCAATGGAGGACAATCTCTTCACAAAATACTGTCAAGTCTTCAATTTGCAATGACCTCCTTGACAGTAATTCATAACTACATAGTGACCTTGAAGGTAGTCTTGACAACTATATAATGAACCCTATAAAAGAGATATAACATGAAGATAAGAGGGGCAGTCCAAGAAGGTAAATGCAAGGACAATGACAGTCCTCTGAGAAGGAAAACAAGGATAGTCATTAATGATTGTGACAATATATAAATGATCGTGATTTAGGATTATTAATTTATCCTTAACACACAGTTTATGACTATGATTTTAAATGATTGCAATAATTCTTGAAGGACATTAATCTTGTTGATATTCCTCATGAATGCGATTTGTATTGTTGGTAGTCTTAATGACTATACTATGACCTTGGATGAAGAACTTAAGATAGTGGTTAAGCAACATGATTTGTGTATTTGAAAGTGTGCTAAATAAAGTCTTAATGACTATGACTATGCTTTTCAATGAAGCTAAAGACCATGTGGCTTGTCCTCATTAAGTGTAATGGTTTGTCCTCAATGAAGTCTTGTGACTATTCATAGTTCTTAATGAGTCTTATGAGTATGGTTTGTCCATTTAATAAAAAAATCAAAGTTTTAAAGAGGAAAGTATGGATAAAAAGCAAAGTTTTAAAGAGGAAAGTATGGATATAGGACATCATTCATACATTAAAGGAAAGTCATTTCATACTAATAACTATGACTATATTGTGACCTAAGGGGATTATTTATGACTATACAATGGATCCTTGTGAAAGACATTCATTAAGAAAATTAAAAATTTAAAGTCACAAATACCTTATGAGGACAATCAACCTAAGGGTGACTTGGGATAATAAAATATCAATGATTAAGGCATGAGAGACAATCAAGGGATAGTTTGTCAAATGTCAAAGAAATAGAGTAAAACCACTACTATTGAGGATATTCATATTGTCATCATTCCAATAGGAAATTCTAGTATGAGGAGCAACATTTTCATTGTATTATTGCATAGTCAAATATTCAAGGGAGGATAATAACCAAAGAGGCTAGGGTTATAGTGAAAAAGGGCATATGACAATCTACAACAAATGAAAATCAAGACAAATGATAGGGTGAGTCATATGTCAAAAGTTATAATACTTTCATAAGCATAAATAGAAAGATGTCTTGGAGGTTGTTGATAGTGTACAAGACCTCAAGAGAGCTTCAAATGGGACAATCACTTCATTGATGATAGTGATAGGACTATCAAGAAAAAACAAAGATTCAAAGGATAGTTTGATAGTACAATGGTCTCCAAGGATTTAACGGTAGTCCATGGATTTATTTTAGACACTAAATGCATGTAAGTGGTTGAAGATAACAATGCATAGAATAGTGAAACCATGATGAGTAAGGGAAGATATGTAAAGGATATTTGAGATGAAAGGCTTCTAAGAAAGGTTATTCATTAGAAAAGGCAGACTTCAAGGGTAACATGACATTAAAGGAAATAAGGTAGTCACTTCATCATAGATGACAATACAAGGTTCAATTTAAGGATAGTCAAATGATATAGGGCATGCATTGAAGTGTCCTTAAATTCGCATCAAACTAAAGAAAATCATGACAAAGGGCCGTTTGAGACTTTAAAATAACAATCATTTGTGCCTTTTTCATCACAAAATGGTAGTTTTCAATCATAAAGAAGACACTATCATCAAAGACAAAGCTATAAGTTAGAAACATTAATATGTGAAAGGGTATGAGATTGAAAGGAAAGTGAAAACAACAAGTTCAAAGAAAAAATATATGATGCATTATTTAAAAGACTAATGAATTCTCCTGCACCCATCACTTTAAAGAACCTAGTTATCTAAGTTCATGTAGTTTCAAGCATTATTTTAGATTTGTATACACAAAATTACCAAAACTAGATAACATTATTTTACAACACCATTAATGAATAAAGGTTACTTGAATTTAAGTTTTTTGAGGACAAGAATAGTAAGGTGTCGAGGTTGAAGGTCCACTAGCAAACTATTTGACATCCAAAGTGTGTTATGGGACAATCATTCATATAACGTTCAACTATTCACATGCAATAATTATTTCTTTAATACTAGTTGCATACCTGTGGACTCAACGTCGTAAACATATAGGGGTCTTCAGAATGGCACATGTATCATCAACACTCTAAACTTGAATTTTTATCATATTCATTCTACTAATTAAGTTATTCTTACATTTCAAAATAGAATTTAATAAAAAAAATTAAATGAACTTGTTGAATTTTACCTGAGTATCAATGCTGCAAGTTTCATTCAACAAGGCACTTGTCATATCCATTTGCTTTGTAGCTGATGTATGTTGTGTAGCTGCATCCTGATCAATCTCACCATCATACATAAAAACAACATTGCAAGAGTGACAATGGTGGGCTGGAACTCTGGGCCTAGAAGTCTTGCCCACATCAATCTCTGCTAGAGGCCTCACACATTGTACAATGCTCTGAGTGAGTGAGCTAATCAACTCCAATGTGCCCACTTTGATACTGTCCTTCACAATGAAAGGAACAGTGACATGCTCCACCATGGATATGGCCAAGGGTCTCGATGCCAACTACATATTACATCGTGCACCAGGTCTATCATGTGTGGAGCCCCCACCTCTACCTTGAAAGTCTAAAATGTCTGAAATAATTTGGCACCTTAATGAGAACAAACTCACAATAGAGTTTCCTCAAAAAGTACTGTGGTACCTCATATTTATTGCATGGAGGCTAGTTAAAAACCATCCACCACCACTCCCAATTTTTTTTTTAATTAATTCATGGTGGCACCAATGGATGGGGAACCTCCTACATGCATTTGATGAAGGTGCATTGGTTCTTGGGTCTGTAAAAAGGGCACACAAGTTGGCTTTGCTATTTTTTTCTTTCTTCACTTATGCATAGGAAAGTCCACTTGCATAAAATCATTTTAATTCATCCCTCTTATTTGACCAAAAAATAATTTTATCACTCATTTTTCCTACATGTGATATAATCGACTTCAGTGATTTGACAATGCCTCTCCCATAAGGGTGGGTTGCAACATGCTCAGTTAATCTTCCAATCAATTGTTCAAGCTCTCTTTTGTTGTTTTCAGTTTGATTTAAGATATTTTCTTGGGTTCCTTGTGGATTCCTACGAACTGAGGGAGGGGTTTGAGTTTGTTCTTGTTCGGGAGGGTCTTCGTGAGGGGTGATTATGAATTGTCAATGTTTGGAGGTGGAGATTGATTTCCTAGAAATTGAAAAGAAAATTAAAAACCTATTTCAATCTGCATTTTAATTCAAATTCAAAACTAGAAAACAATAGAAATACATACCTCTTTGATCTCTTTGACCTCTTTGACATCTTGGTATCATCCTTGTGAAGTATCACAAGCTAAGAGTGCAAAAAATGAAGGAGATTTGGTGAGCATGAGTTGTAGAGCTAGAACACCCCAAATGAAGTCGTTGGTTGAGTAGAAAATGGTGTTTCAAGTGTGTTTTTTTCTTTTCCATTTGGTAGAAGTTTTCATATTTGGAGGGCCTTGAGGATTGTGATGAAATTGAGACTTTTCTACCTCTCTTTCTCTTATATTTGAAATCATAAGTTCCTAAAATTCTATGATTTGCCATCTTGATGTTGAGGAAATATTTAGTTTTCTTATTTGGGGGTGTGTGCACCAATCTGTGACACAAAAAAGATGCCAAATTATGAAAAAATGCCTAAACAAACAATATTGTGCTTGCTAAATTTGGCACTCGCCAAGCCATTTGGAGAGTGCCATATTTGGCGAGCACAATATGGTTTGTTTAGGCATTTTTTTGCAATTTGGCATCTTTTTTGTGTCACAAATTAGTGCACACACCCCCAAATAAGAAAAATAAATATGTCCTCAAACTCAAGATGGTAAATCATAGAATCTTAGGAACTTATGATTTCAAATATGAATGTCTCAATTTCATCACAATGCTCAAGGCCCTCCAAATATGAAAACTCCTATAAAGTACTATCATCAATATGTATATTATTTGCATCAAACAAGTAATCAGGTTTTCCATAGCATGGTCTTAAAATGGAGATGAACAAGTGTCTCCATACAAATACCAAATTTTAGTACATAGAGTGTGGGGACAATCAAGTTGTGAAAGGTCACATAACAAGCCAAAATAAAAGATACAATAGATTAATCTTAGGACATGATAAATATTATTTGTGCATGCTAGCTTTTTATAGTGCATACTAGAATTTTCATTTGGTACACTAGTCAAGTATTTCTAGGATCCTCAACCTAAAAACATAAAGAACATAGGGTGATCCCACAAAACTAGTTTACAATTTTTAGGAGATTTTGATTTTTGTTGAAATCACATATTTTTAGAAAATATAATGATTTAAGCCTTAAAAAGTTTCATTTAAAGCATTTCAATTGAAGAGGGTTTGATCAAACTACATTAGATCAAACTCCACTAGTTTTAAACCATACCTATAACAAAGTCTCCTTTACACCTATCAAAATGCTAATAAAAAATCACTTTTTATTTACCTTTTGGGGGATCAAATGAATTCATTTAAAATTTATTTTTTGTAAGTATGTAGTCCTTTTTATAAGCTTCCCAAAAAGTATAATTTTAAATAAATTTAATTTTATTATTATATTTATTCTTTATTTCTTGTGAATGTAGGTTTTTCACTGAAAATGAAGTTCTCTGTTCTGCACATGTGGGAAAATAGTATATTATCAATTTTTTTTTTGAAAAATATGAGTGCACTAGATATTGAACTCCTTGATCCAACAAAAATAAATAAATTGAATTTCAATACATACAAAAAAATTTACATGTTACGGTCTGCCTATGTCTGAATTGTAATTGGTTTGACTTTGAAACTTGATTAAGGAAAAAATATTCAATAAAAACTATCTAACCAAGTGGAAACACTAGATATTAGAGTTACAAACCTAAATTCAAAAGAATTAGAATTTTATCCTTCATGGAAAAAATTATGCGTTATACGGTGAGCGTCACTCCTTAAAAATGTTGTTTTATAAAAAAACTAGTTTTCTAGGGAGATGGAAAAAGAGGTGCAATATAATTCCAAAATTTTGAAAAAATTATATTTAGAATCTACAGAAAAATTTCATGAAACTCTAGTTTGCATCATCTTCAAATTCCTCATGGTTTAGCCACTATAGGTGCCCGAAAGTGAAGGTTTAGTTAGAAAAAAATATTTTAGTGTCCAGTTTGGCCAAAAATTGTAAACCACTATTGTGGGATCACCCCATAAGAAGTACATAAAGAATACAAGACCCTTAATGTAATCTTAACTTTCTTTATGTTTTTAGGCCAAGGATTCAAAATAAATCCCCACATTTACAAATAGAAAAATTAATAATAATAATTTAGAAATATTTAAGAATTGTTATCACTCAATATTACACCCTTGCTAAGTTACAGAACTTAGTTTATTGGTGAAACATGGGATCCTTTCCAGGTTTATGACAGAAAGAAACCTCTAGAGAAGGCCAGTTCCTCTGATACCTCACCTAAAATGGACTAAACTATTGATTTACTGAGAAAAAGGATAGAGAAAAGACTTTGAAAATGAAACCTAAGCTCCTATTGAGGTGATGCACCAAAAAGTATTTTTTCTCATATTTGAACCGCTGTTTTGGCATACAACTAATCAATTTTTTAGCTGTTTGTTCACAATGCAAGTATTTGACATATCTATGTATAAGTATTTTATTGAAAGGTCTGTGTTTCTTTGCAATTTTAGAAGGAAGAAAGTGTGTTTTCTTCACAAACTAACACATGTTTGAACTATGACACAAACAATAACCTATACAAATATATATTTTCTGTTTGAAAATGATGGAAGTAAGACACTCATTCAAGGATTTGCACATAAAAATCACAAAAATGATATCAATTACCTCACACACACAAACAAGACATAAACTTTGAAGGCCAAAATGCTTGCTTTATTGATAGAAGATACATTTACAATAATACATGATATGAAATCTATATTCCTTGCTTGATAATGTGTTACAAAATGTTTCTTTTCAGTCTGAAAACTAAAAAATATGAGCTACAATGCATAGTAGAAATAGAAAGAAACTTTTGTAGCTTACAATACTATTTTCAAAAGTGAAAGAATTGATTGAAAAAATACAAGGCTTTCTTTTGACTATCCTACATAGAAGAGGATGTAGGATAACATTCAATGATAATTAAAACTCATTAAAATCTCCTTTATGACTAGTGTTGATTGTATCCTTTCATTTGGGTGCTTGCAACTGCTTGAAACTACCTTCTTCATGATTTTGATAACTGAAAACTCCTTGATGGCATTGAAGGAAGGAGATGTTGACCCTTTCAAATGCTATCAACTCCTCTATTTGCTCCTTGCACATGTCATCTTTTTGTTCAAATTGCCTTTATAAATGCTCCAACGGATGCTGTATTCCTTCAATTACTCATAAACTTTCTCCTAGAAGCTTGCAACTATCATTCAATCAGCCAATCAATCCCCTAACCGCTGCCATTTCCAACCTTTAAGTTTTTCAAAAACATGTGCAAAAGAGGTTTGAAAAGGTCCAAAGTTTTAAGGAGGCGTAGAAAGTCTTCATATGATAAGAGATTCACATATACTTGATTGATCTTCTATTCTCATCAAATACTCCTCAAGCCATATCTTATCACTACACTGTCAAGGTTGTCTCCTTAAAACCTTTAAATGCCTTTTCAAACATAGACTAGACTAACCTTCATCATTATCATGACTACCTTTTTAGTATACCTTGTCATAGAACGATAAACATAGGCTTGTTCATGCTGTCACACTTGACTGTCCTTGAGACACTGAGTAAAAACTGCTTCAACTCTAGGACTGCTTTTGTGTTCTACAACACTTGGTCCAAATATTTGAATTGCTTGACAGAGAGCTTCTTCCCTATCTACCATCCATTATAAATTTGACCATTCATACCATGGAGGACCAACTGGGGTGGAGAGTGAATTCATAACTCGCATAGCTCTTCTCTTCTTGATCTGCAACAACTTCCACTGCCCCTTTAACACCTTGGCATTCATCATACATAGTGGCAAAAAATTCTTGCTTGACTGTCATTTATATAAGACTTGTCACTTTTGGAATTTGACAGTCCTGTGTCAATGTTATGACTGTCTTTAAATTCTCCTTCAAACTCCTGTTCATACGATCACTTACAAACGTGTAGAGCCAGTTGAGTACATTTATGGACTGCCTTGTATAGGGTGGCAAGATGAAGCATTTTATTATAACCTAGAGATATTTATCCTTGTCATATCATGACTGTCTTTAGAGATGTCTGTGTATTTATCTAATGAATATGGCGAATTTTACAGCTTTGTTCAAAATCCTATGTATGGAAGGCTTAGTAACTTTATCTTTGTATACCTGCACTTCATAACTCTTATATTCAACATTTTACTCAATGTCCGACCATCTCACAATCCCTCTATCCTTTATGTGATTTTTCCTTTCAAGTTCATGATCTTGCTTGCAACTTTTGATATTAGGAATGCCACTTAAATTTAGACAAGGCTTTGCTCTTAACATTTATGAGATTGCCCTTAGTATGCATGTATGTAGAATCTTTCTTGACTGCCCTTTCTTTCTAGCCCTTACTTGGGACTGTCCATCTTGTGACTATGTATGTAATATGTGTGATGCCCTTATGAATCCTCATAACTAATTTCTCCCATTTTGGGATGCACTAATTCACATGATGACTCTATCTTTGAGTTCCCGATTTTGCCATCTCGCTGTCACAAAATCATATCCACACAACTTGTGATGTCTCTTTTGATACCACTATCTTTGGATTATGGTGTCCTATTCAATCATAACCACTTTGCATCCTATTTGTTTCATTCTCATTTACTAGTCCAATCTGATTCCTTTTTGATTTGACGACACTTGACTGCCCCTTTGACTTTGGAGTCATTATGTTTTGTTTCTTTTCTTGGTTGTGAGTGTCCCCTTGATGATCTTCATAGGACTACTCTTTCTTTATCACTGCAACCTTTCACTTGTACTGCCATATAAGTGACTACCCTTAAGACTTAACTACCTCACATGCTGCCACTGACATTTGATGACTATTTTTTGACATGAGGACTACTATCATTATGAGTCTATGACTATCCACCTTTTGATGTTCAACCTCTGATTTACTCTTCCTACCTTGTACCCATTTAGACTACAGATTGTGTCTCTTTACTACTTGTTCGAGATATATTTTCATGACAAATATCTATCATTCCATTCCTCATACTTTCATTACATATCACTTGCCCCTTAGACTTTGATGGCTCTATACCTTGCCATCATGGTGTAGACTGTTCTTTGCCCACTATTTCTAAGGTTGTCTTCTTGATGACTACCATCATGGCACTCCTCGGACATTGAGAAGGAATTCATACTCATATTTTCACCTCTCAATGCTTGCACATGACTATTAGATTCATATTAGTACCTCTTCTTGCCTTCAAAACACTATCTTGCTCATTGCTCTTTAGGCTGCATTTAAACTCTCTTCAAATTCATAGTCACTGTGACATACCCCTTTAGCACTTTCATCTTAATTTCTTGATTGTTGAACATTTCTTAGTGTAGTTTGCATTCTATTAAGAAAATTCCTCTTCTCTTTACCTTTGGACTTTGAGCAAGTGATTCATTCAAACTGTCATCATCCATCTCATGTTGAACTAAAATATTATTTCCATCTTCGACTACATCTGCACCATTTAAAGATTCCAACACTTTTGATAATTTGGGCTTCCTAACACCTTACTTGGTAGAGATAAAAGCTTTTGCAACAACACCTTAATGTTAGTACTTTTTGTCATCTCAAGATGACTACAAAACTCCTCAAACTACTCTTTATGAGACCTTTCACAATGACAATGATAATACAAGAATTTATAATAAAACCATAGACTTTACTCCTGCAAAAAAGAAACTCCCATGCCCACCCCTGTATCTCTTTGCTCTCCCTCTAGAACCAAGTTGAAAACCCTAATTCATAGGTAGTGCTAGGGTCAAATAATACAATGTCATGGATTATGAATTCAAGGGTCAAATTTAGTGAATAATCAAATGTAGAACTATGTTATGTGTGTCAAGATAGTCACCTTCAGAAATATAGATTGTCATTTTCCACCACTGAATGCATATATCCTTCTTTGGACTGTCATGTTGATCCTTTGGTCCTTGGATTGTCACTAGGTTTGAATATATTAGAGTTGAGAAAATCCAAATGCCAAAGACTGTGGCTATGTTTGCATTGTATCTCAGAGAGAAAGTTTAGGTTAATCACTCACCAAATAAGCCAAATAATAATTGACTAATTTAGAGTAAGTAGTACTCAATAGCAGTCTTGAAGTCCTTGTCTCTTATCATGTCATCCTTATACCCGTCTTGAAGTTTATAAGACTATAATAGTCCTCTAACTTTCATGATTGTTCATTGGACTGTCTGCATGGTCACTGTCGTTTTCTATGAACTATCCTTGGTATTCTTTTCATGGAACTCTACCCTCTATGGATGCCATGACTAGGTCATTGACATCTTGACTGTTCTTACGTGGCCTATCATAAGACAATATTTCCCCTCTAAACTTCCTATTGTTACATATCCTCAGCACGAGCCTTGATAAGGCTTATAATGGTCTTGTGCCACTGTATTCTAAAAAAAAGCCTCTGTGACAAAGATCCCTTCTATGGCTACCACTAATATGCCTCATTAAATGCATAACAACATCATTACTTTTTAAAACTCATGGTATATAAAAGGGAAATATAAAAATGCCTCTCAATAGTGGGGAAATAAACCTAGGATTTACTGCCTATGACATCCATATATCAAAGACAAAACTAGGGCTATAAGAAAAAGAATGCCATAGTAAAAGAAACTTTCTGGATAGAGAAAAAATAATGCTAGTCTTCAAGAATATGAGGGTTTTATGGAAGAAAAAGAGGCAGACTTGGCTTTCACTTCTCTTCCCATGTACACTATCTTGTCCCTTTAGTTATGCAACGTGCCTGATCTTCTCCCAATTTGTAATGTGGTGCTTATCTTTCTTCCATAACTACTCTTCAATCTATAACGTGGTGCTAGCTTCCTAAAACTTCTAGCATGAAGGAAAACCCTAACTTCTTTCTTCCAATGTGTGTTAAGCAAACAATGAAACAACTCCCTCTTTAGCACCCAAAAAACTAAGTCCTTTTTTTTCCTTTTATATTTTTAGTTTATCTCCATTTTTCTTCCTTTTACCTTGGCCTTTCATCATTCTCTCACTTAATTTTTTTCTCTTTTATAATACACTTTAAAAAAAATAGCATTTTTTGTTTAATAAAATGCTTTTAAAATAAAAGTGTTAACATGAATATATACTAA
The DNA here is from genome assembly GCA_007258455.2 of Sequoia sempervirens. Taxonomy (NCBI): domain Eukaryota; kingdom Viridiplantae; phylum Streptophyta; class Pinopsida; order Cupressales; family Cupressaceae; genus Sequoia; species Sequoia sempervirens. The sequence goes on along the minus strand of VDFB02084108.1, from coordinate 17,596 downwards.
TATTGAAGTCCACTATCTAAATGGCCAAGACACATCGAAAACAAGTTGATTCAAGAGCTTTAGCCTCCATATGGATCCTATAGAGATAGCTCTATTCCACATGATTATAATAGTTTCCAAAATAGTTTACTCCTACACTCTATCATGTTGTATGTTACAATCCCAATGGTTGAAGAATTTTTAAGATATTTTTGTAAAGTTGACTATAAAGAATTTATGTACTTTCAGAAGTTGCAATTGTAAATACAATTTAGGTAATGTTATAGTTAATTAGCACAAACTAATAACATGGTGCACCTCTCTTTTCCTTTCCAATCATTTGTAACATCTAGTAAGGACATATGATATTTGTAATAATTTTATGGTTACAATGAACTTGTATAATTAATCATTTGTAGTGAAAATATGGATAACAGTGGTATAAAGTAAGATTTGCATTAACCAAAAATTCATAATGCCATACAACATTACATGTCAATAAAAGTATACAATATATCAAATAAAGACATACATGCTTGTAAAAAATCCATATTGACATAAAATGTCACATATCCATGGTACAAAACACATGTTCAAAAATGCCACGTAGGCATACAAAAAGGACCCTAATACATAGTAATTTCCTACTAGGGGAAGGGAATAGATTGTGAGCTACCTTAACTATCAGTTGGATGGAGATGCATGTGATGTTAGTGTCTTTCTAATGCAATCACTCGTCCTCCTCTCTTCAGTTCTTTGCAGTTACAACTGATACAATAAAAATCAAACACATTAATATATAAAAATTGAATTGTGGAATGACATATAATAAAATAATCACTTATCACAAACAAATAATCAACATGCTCATCCACAATAGGGGAAAATTCATGATATGAAGTGACAAGCCCTTGTAGAAAGCATCAAGATAGCAACTAAACTAAATATGAGTATTATTAAAAATTTTAATAATAGACCAATAAAAGAGCAAATATAATGTATAATTTACTAATCTGTCACATACCTCTATCAAAGGATTAAAACTTGCTACTATTGCAACAACACCATGGTCAATTGTGCCACAAACATCAATAGGACTATCTGATGTCAACATTTGAAAATGAAACAACAAATGTTGTTCAATTCCCAAAACTCCCTAACATTGTTTTACAACACCATTAATGAATAAAGGTTACTTGAATGAAAGTTCGTCAATGATGAAAAGAGTGAGGTGTCAATGTTGGAGGTCCACAAACAAACTATTTGACATCCAAAGTGAGTTATGAGAATCATTTATATAAGGTTCAACTATTCACATGTAATGATTATTTCTTTAATAGTAGTTACATAATTATAGACTTGACAATGTAAAAAAATAGGGGTTTAGAAAAATGGTACAAGTATCATCAACACTCCAACCCTTAATTTTCATCATATTCATTCTACTAATTTAGTTATTCTTACATTTCAAAATAAAATTTAATAAAAAAATTAAATAAACTTTGTTAAAATTTACCTAAGTATCAATACCAAATGTTTCATTCAACAAGGCATATGTCATAGCCATCTGCTATGCAGTTAATATATCATGTGTAGCTACATCCTGAGCACTCTCACGATCATATGTGCAAATAGTACCACAAGAGACACAAAAGTGGACTGGAACTTTGAGTCTAGAAGAATCACCCTCATCAAGCTCTACTAGAGGCCTCGATGTAGAGGAAGGTGGAGACCTTCTCAAAATGACTCACAAATGATCTTTGAGATCAATTTCAAAATGGGTTTCAAAGAACTCATCAAAATTCCACCATATAGCATTTCCTCCTTGTAGCACAGGCAACCTAGTTTAAGCCACTTTACACTCACGCTTTCCAAAACACTTAACAAATAAAATATGGATTTAGACACCCATTAAGTACTTACATAACATAATTCAATATCAGATATAACTCCCTTGGACCAGTTTAGACTTCCAATACATCACCATGGGAAAAACAAGGAAAATAGGTCAATTTAACAAAGGAAGTACCCTTCAAACTTATCCAATCATCTTGAAACCTTGGGGAAGAAAATTAAATGGCTCAAAACCATAGAATCCAAGTTTTTAGACCTCTATGACACCTCTAACATGCTCCAGCACAAACCCCTCCTCAACTTGCCTCAAAAACTAGGGCTTTTTGATTCTAGGTCTTCCAAACACTTCCAGGTCTTAAATTTTAACTTTTCACCATTCATTCAACATTTCACAACTATTAGAACTCAAAAATATACCTCTTGTTAAGGCAGATCATTCGCTGCTATACCCTAGGGTCCATCTTCATGCCTTTTTCATGCTAAATCACTATGCACATATTAATTTTTTTCTCTTCCCTGCACATTTCCTTGTTAGTCTCTTATGTTACATGTCAATTTTGATCCATTTCATATATTTTCAGTCATTATACTCCATGAAATGGATCATTCCTTCATAAAATCTCTCAAAACAGGGCAAAATTTACACTTTTCCTGCGGACAGTCAGCAAAAACGTGCAAGAATTGATCTATTTACTTTATCAGAACGTGTGAGTGGTGTTAAAACATGTAAATACAAATGAATAAAGTATCCAAATGCATATAACTTCAATAAGATTCAATGGTTCATCAAAAAAACATAGAAAATTGCAAGAAAACAGAAATTTTGTTGTATTTTTTGAGAACAGTCCATACAATGCTTTCATCAACCACCTAACCTCCGTAAAAATGATGATTTTAGGGTTATAAACCCATTATCCAACTGATCCAACTGATTTGGATTAATTACATTGCTTAATTTACTCTAAAACTCTCAAAACTCCCTTTCCCGCCTAAACTAAAATTTAAAAATTTGAAATTGCAAACTTGGAATTTATTAACATCTACCCCCTAAAATCTATTGGATATTCAATATCCAAGTTTATTTGACCAACCTAAAGCATTAGATCACTAATCAAACCCATAGAACATAGTTTTCCCTTTACATTGCATTTTTTTAAAACTAGATTCCCTATTAGGAGCATTAGAACTTTCAACATTCTTATTGCATTTATTCATACCAAATGCCATTATAGGCTCCAATACATCATAATTGATGCTTTGACATGCTTGGAAGGTCCTCCTGACCCCTGCACTCTCCTGGTTCTTGAAATGCTCCTTGAAGGTCTTGCTCCTGCACCCACTCACATACAATACAAGGCTCTGAGTGAGTGAGCTAATCAAGTCCAAGGTGTCCACCTTGGCACTTTCCTTCACAATGAAAGGAACAGTCACATGCCCCATCATAGGTCTAGCCAAGGGTTTTGGTGCCAGTTGCAAATTGTGTCGTGCTACCACTTTGTCATGTGTGAAGCCCCTCTTATTAGATCAAAAATTAAATTGTGCACTCATTGATCCTACATGATATATAATAAACTATAGAGATTCAATAAGGCCTATGCTATGAGGGTTTGTTTTGGTAGTCTCATTTAACCTTGTAATCAATTCTTCAAGATCTTTTTTGTTGATTTTTATTTGCCCTTAAAAAAATTATTTTGTTCCTATAGGATGTCTATGAATTGAGGGAGAAGTTTGATGTTGTTCTTATTCATGAGGGTCTTCATGAGGAGGTAATTGAGGATTTTCAATATTTGGAGGTGGAGATTCATTTCTTGGAAATTAAAATAAATTTTAATTAAAAAACCTAATTCAATTATAATTTAATTCAAATTTGAAACTAAAAAACTAGAAATGCATATCTCTTTCACCTCTCATCTTGGTGGCATCTTCATGAAGATTCACACGTTCCAAGTGAAAAAATTATAGTCTATTTGGTGAGCGCAGGTTGGGAAGAGGAAAAACCTAGCAAAGTGAAGTGATGAACAATAGAATGACGGTTAAAAGCTTGAGCTTTTTTATGCAACTTTTCAATTTAGCGAGTGTCAAATTTGGTGCTCACCAAATGGGCTTGGTATGACCAATCCTTAGGCTCGACCATCCAAGTCCATTTTGTGAGCACCAAATTTGGCATTCACCAAATGTGCAATTTCAATAAAAATATTAATGTGGCATTTTTTTTATAGTGTCACATCTTTTTGAACTTACTCAATTGTTTTATTCATTTTCACATTTACATTTTGTGCTTTTTGTGTTTACTTCATGTATTGTTCAACTATTTTTGCGTGAAGTTTATTTTAACTCTATTTTTGACTTTGTGTGTGTTGAACTTTAATTTTTAGTTCATGTGTGGTTGAACTAACTTTATGTGGCACGCGTTTATATTTGAACTTTCAAATTCATGTTGTGTAAAATGTGTACTATCTTGGACATTCACTTATGTGTGAAGTATATATCTAAAGAAAAAAAATGTGATGTGAACTAATGTTGCATAAAGTATCTTTGAGTTCTTTCACATTCACATATGTTAATGTTTAAACTTTACATTTACTTAATTTATGTTTCATGTGTATGTGAACAAACTTTGTGAGAAATATGTTTGAACTTTGACAATCACTTTGTTGTATTTTTACTTTGACATGATTGAGCTCAAGTGTTTACTTTGTGTGTAGTTGAAGTAACTTTTTGTGAAACATTTTGAATTTAGGCATGCATTCACTTTTGTGTGTTTTTACTTTGGTATGTTTGAACAAACTTGTATTATTGTAAATTGTCACCCTTGACAATTTCACTTTATGTTTTTCTCCCCTAAATTGTTGAGCCTAATGGAGCACCCATTTCCCTAAATCATGCATTATATTCTAGAACCGATTTATACCATTTTCCAAGAAATTGCAAGCATTGAACAAATGCATGCAGTTAATGTTTTATCCCTTATACTTTATGTCCTAGAAATTAGAGCCAAGATCCATTCTCCCTTGGGTGTATGGGTTCTCCTACTTTACCAAGACACAAATTTGAATATGTCAGTGTCAACATTTTAACACTCAAAATTCAAATTGTAAGTGTCAGAGTTTAGAATTTAATTTTTAGGAAATTGAATAAATGTCTATAGATACCTAGTTATTGCATCACTTGAAATCATATAGAAAACTATTGGACAAATTATTGTCAAGAGCATTATTGAGCAAGTCAAGACCAAAATTTTAGAGCTTTACTACAGCAATTCAAGATTGAAGGATCATGTCAAATCCCATGTGATTTTATGTGTGTTTATGTCATCATTGTTTTGTGAAGGCTAACCCTTTTGTAGGTCTCTAAAACATTCAAGCATTCAAGTAAGAAATATCCAAGTCTTTGAGGTGATGTGTATGACTCCAGTCCTTGAAGGAAGCTATTGAAGGGTAGTGAGTTGAAGCACTTTGTGATTTTATCATTCCTTCCTATCCATTATCATTTTATCATTAACATTTCCATTATGGAAGTGGAAACACTAACATGGGGTTTGAATAAGGCAAGCCCCTAAATGGCACAACCCTTCCCTTCTCATTGAATGTTCAAGTTTTACATTTGAAGAGGATTGAAGGAAGCTTTAATAAAAATTGTTCATTGTTGCAATTGAATCCCTACATCTTGTCAACTCACGAAAACTCACCTATAGAATTATCCAACAACATTATGGAAACTTTGCAAGTTGAAATGAGAGTCTCAGGTTTTCCATCAAAGGACTGCAAAAAAAAAGCAATACACCCCTACAAGGACTCTATGCGCTTGGGAAAACAAGTCCTATTCAGACCAATACTATTTTTTCTAGGTAGGTACATAATCCTCTACACTTCCCAGATCTATTTGTAATTCACTATTTCAGTTTACTAGTTGTTAGATTCTTGCAATTTTCATATTACGACACATAGTCTAATTAGGCTAATCAAGGAAAATCAATGTCAATTCATTTCCAAGGCTCAAAAGAATTAGATCCAAGTTTGATTGACTCACTTTCATGGTTGAAAGTCAATCTAAACAACTCGTTGATTTGTATCCTAATATATCCTTGAAAAAAGCCCCTATTGAATCCTAGGTTTGCATATTAAAATTAGGGTTCCCTTTTTCTTTGTTATATTTTTCTCAAATAAGAAAATGTCTTGATTATGAAGAACATAAAGATCACACAACATTGTTACATGAATTTCCTGAGATATTTTCTTGGACTTATTTAGATATGTCGAGTATTGACCCCAAGATGGTCACACACAACATTGTCCTTGAAAAAGATGCTAAACCCATGAGATAAAAGATACATAAAATGAACCCTAAGATAGATTTATTGGTTAAGAATAAGATTAAAATGCTCTTACAAGCTAGTTTCATCCACCCTATTGATTATTCACCTTGGATATCTAATATTGTTGCAGTGGAAAAACTTGATAATAGCATTAAAGGATGTGTACAATTTTTTGTGATCTTAATAAAACATCTTTAAGGGATGGCTTTTCCATTCCTAATATTGACATGATAGTAGATTCAACTATGTGACATGTCTTATTATCATTTATGGATGGTTTTTTAGGGTAAATCAAATTTTTATCAACCCTTAAGATCAATATAAAATAACTTTCACTACACCTTAGGGAACGTTTTGTGGGTTGTTATGCCTTTGGATTGAAATATGTCTAAGAAACATATCAAAGAGCTATGACACTGATATCTCATGATTTTATACATAACATTTTGGAATATTATGTTGATGATATTTTTGCTAAGTCTATAATGCGTCAAGATCACGTCAAAATCCTCTATCAAATCTTTTGAAAGAATTCATAAGTACAACGTGAGGCTGAACTTGTAGAAATGTAAAATTGACCTAACACTTATCACACATACTAAATGACATTCTTGCATAATTGGAATTGTTATTATCAAATATCAACATTTCACATCAATTGCATCAAAAACCCTAATTCCTCTATTAATTGAAAAATGTACATTATTTAATTATTTCACTTTTTTCATCATTTTTTGATTAAATAAATTCCATTTATTTAATAAAGTCTAAAACCCTATTTTTTCTATTAAATGAATAACACGATATTATTTAATTAATTCATGTTTTATCATTTTGACCAATTATATAAATCACATTTATTTAATAAAGTCCTAATTGATCAATCTATATCTCTGACTAATCAATCTATTTCTCAATCCCACATATTATTCAATCTATTCTTCAATCACACTAATCATGTAATCTATTTTGTATGGATTATTCATGACTAAATCCTTTCAACCTCTTTCAACCATCGATCAAGATATTCTACTACGCGATCTTGATCGTCCATTTCAAATCATAAATTCTATATAACAATCAACCTATCTTGCACAATGAAGTACTGTCGAGATCATAACCAACATTGACAATGCTTCAACACATTTCTTCAATCAACACATGCATCGCATCAAAGCTTCTCACATGCAATAATGGAGGCTTCGTAGTGATATGAACAATTTGACATCTTGCGAACACACTCTGACATGGGATGGTAACCTTTCCTTTGTTTTGAATTCATTTTGATAATCGTAGGATTTCATTGTATGTTTTCAATAGCTTAGAAAGTCATTTCATGAGTGAAGAATAGATCTAGATTAATGTTTTTGATTTAGATTAGCTTCTATTTCATTGCATTTATCTTGTTTATGCTTCATGATTTTCCCCCTCACACATTCTAGAACGCTCGATGGGACATTGGTCCCCAACACTAATGATTTCATGAGCTACTTTTGAAGTTATAGGTCTGGGAGGTGCTCTAGAAAAATCTTCACACATAGGTCCCAAAAAAATTTTGCATATGATTTTACGGAATTGGCACACTTGAATCTATTTCCAACACACTTGACCTTGTTTTTTTAACTATTGACATTTTTTAGCACTTTTGTCTTTTGAAAAAGGGTGCTCTTGACATTTTTTAGCACCTTTGCTCTCTAATAGAGGGCGCTTTTGCTTTTTTTTGCGTTTTTTCCTTGTTAAACCTATGTTTGAGATCTGCAAGTTGAATTTTATTTTTTTAATGCTAACAAGTGCTTGGTTTGAATGTGTGATAGGTACTACGTGTGTGTATACAAGATTGGAAGAGTTATGAGAAATGATTAACACTTTTGTTGCAAGGAAGGCGAACAACCGAAGAAGCTTTAATTGTCAAAGTTTTAATAAAATTAGAAACTTTTAATTTGATGCATAAAAAGAACCCCACAAACAAACACTTTAGTTTTTGGTCCTCTAAAAATGAATCATTTCAAAGCTTTCTAGATTAGAAAAAAATTCAAATTTGGTGCATAAAAAGAACACAAACATACACTTCAATTTTTAGTGCTCTAAAAATGAACCATTTCAAAGCTTTCTAGATTAGAAAATGCTTCAAATTTGTGCATAAAAAGAACAACACAAACAAACACTTAAATTTTTGGTGCTCTAAAAATGAACCATTTCAAAGCTTTCTAGATTAGAAAATGTTTCAAATTTGGTGCATAAAAAGAACAACACAAACAAACAATTCAATTGGTGCTCTAAAAATTTCAAATTGATACTTGGAATGTTTGATTTTATTTGTGTTGACAAAATGATTTCCTTTCTTGTTGACACACGCTTGAATTCATTTTTGTTGACCAAGTAAGACCAGGATCTAGGAACACTCAAATTTTGGGCTTAAAAATGAACAAATCATTCTTTTGTTTTGCACCTTTGCTATAGTATTGATTGATATCCATAACACTTCCATTAGGTGCTTTGAAAAAGAACAACTACTATCTTGTACACACTTTAAATTTATTTTTTGTGGATAGCACCACTCAAGGTGCTTAAAACAAATACTATGATGAATTGCATATGGTGTCTTCAGTGTTTGGAAAACTAGGTGACAATCCTTTCCCCTCGTGCCTTTTTGGCAATCTTGGGTGATGAAAATCATCTTGAGTTTTGCACTTTCTTTTCAAAGCATACTTTTTTAGAGGGCTCACCTTTTGAGATGCATCACACGTTGGAGAAATCAAAGGTGACCCAAGTGGTACTCTCTTTTTGGATCGCTATATAAATTATTGTGGGTGTGAGGAAAGTTCTCGCCCACCGGGTGATGTTCTATATCAACATTAGTCTCCCCCAGTATTCATGTGATGCATAAAAACCCACAAGGGTTGGGAGGCCTCTTAATTAAGCAAAATGCCACATGTATAGACATCCAAAACTAATAATCCCAAAACATTACTAAGAGTCAAATGTTTGTAGAAGCTACCCTTTTTATCCAAATCATACTTTGAAGCGGTGCATCATAATTTACTTCTAAGAAGTTACTTACCAAGTTCGACTTATGGTTGAGCATACAAAGCCTCTCCATTTTTTCCATGTAAAATCATCCCTTCGGGGCATGAGGTAAGCCCACCTAGGAAGAAGTGCCTATCCCTAGGGTGTACTTTGTTTTCACAAAAAAATGCCAAATCTATTCAAAACATCAAACACTGTGCTTGAATCTAAAATGAACATATCAAAACAAACACTAAACATGATTGTTGAATCACAAACCCTTTGACTTAATGTATGCTTTTAAAAGAATCCCTATATTTTCACTGCTTAAGGATATCCTTAAAAGTTTCCAAATATTTAGGCTTTAATTTCAGGCTACATTGGTTCAAAGTAAACATTGGAAACTATGGTTTGGGTATCATGATTTCACAACTTAAAGCCATAGACATACAGGTCACACAAGTACATGCTTTTTGAGTCAGTCCAATTTTTTTGTATCACTTGACACATCTGGAAACATATCAAAACATCCAAAACTTGTAAGAAAAACATCAAATGCTCCTATCAAATACTAAAACTAGAAGACAAGTTTGAATAAAGGCCACTTTTGCTGTTATTTCTAGTGTATTTGACAAAGATATGCTCACACTTGCCAAGAAAAGATCACTTTTGCTCTCTATCCCATAAAATCTACTGATGAAAAACTATTGCATTTGACAAAATCAATGCATTTGCTGAAAACTGGCTACACTTGACATTTTTATGCTGCATTTGCCAAAAAATTCCCAACACACTTGCCAAAAATCTGCTTGCACTTGCCAAAATAGCTCATTTTTTACTGAGTAAATCACCACATTAGAAAAAACATACAGAGGTCACACTTGACATATCTGCTTGCACTTGCTTCTTAGAATCTCGTGCACTTGACAAATTTCAGGCCACAATTGATAAAACTAGCCACTCTTGCTCACAGTTTGTCACTTTTGCTCAAATCCCATCACTTCCGCTCTATCCTGCTGAAAATAAGAAAAGATGATCCAAAACTACCTACAAGATCCTTGTTAGAACAAAACAATTGGAAACCTAGATAGGTCATATATTCCTTCATCCATTCTCAACATTCCATCATACTCTTGGAAATAAAAATCAAAACAAACAAACTTGGATTATTCCCTCGCCCACACTTCTAAGATATCAACAGTTACTTGAACCTCAAGGCTAGAGGTCAAGTAAGCTTTTCCATAACATACCCTCTAAAAGAAGAAGTGAGATATCAATTCAGGCCTTTCAACATTTTGAGTTCTAAGGATAGTGTGACCTCAAAACAACACTCAAACTGTAGGGCCTTGAGCTTCACAACAACCATATCAAAACATACATGCTTTCACCTTATGACCATTTGTTGACTAGTTGCTCTGGTTCAACAACAGAACCTTAGAGCACCAATCCTACAACCAAGTCTCACAAACATTGAAGGTGGAAAAATTGATATCATTAGCAGTTTAAGGACCTTCATATTTGAGAAGAACGAAACACCAAACTAGTGGAGAAATGCAACAATCATACTAGATAAAGAGGAAGAGAAAGCATACTTAGCAGCTGAAAGAATCATGTTACCACCTCCTATGTGGAAATAGGTACCTATCTTTCATGATCTCCGGAAAGAGAAAAATCCTTAAATGAAAGTCCATATTTCATCTTTTAAAGAGGCACCATAGCTCAAGGTATATCAAAAGACACACCTTAAAGATTTATTGCAACTGAGACACGTTGGTAAGAAATCGTTATGCTCACTCTTCAAGGAGTGATCCATACTGGTATATCCAATTTGGACCCGTATTTCCACCTCCCGCATTACAATAGACACCAATTTTCATGATCTTTGGTAAGAGCAAAATCCTTAAACGGAAATCCATATTCTGATTTTCAAAAAATCGTCCTAGTCTAAAGTTTTCCAAATGGCACATCTTGAGAACTTACTGCACTCATGAAAATCAACTAAGAAATTTCTATTTACGCTTTTCGATGGGCCAAACACCCTTAAATACTCAATAGAAAATTCCAAAAACAAAAGATATTTCATTTTTCCTTAAAACAAAAAATCCAAAAAAATAAACACATTCTTTTTCCATCGTTAGGAGTCACAAAAATGTTCACAAAGGCTTGGCAGTTGTTTATGACAACTACGAGATCACAACATAGAAATAACATGGAAGCAAATAAAAGAAACACCAATGTACCACCAAAAAAAACCACGAACGGCGAAGGTGGCCCATGGAGCTATAAACCAAGTGACCTTGAAACACCTCAAAAGAGACCCACATACAAAGACACATTTAGTGAGGAAGAGATAAATAAAAAATGACAAGAAATGATGGAACAATCAAACCAGGACCCAAATAGAGTAGTTGTAGAAGAGGTGGATATTGATGAGGAAATAAATGATGAAGAACTATTTAAACATTCCAACAACCCCAAGGTGCTTAGACTGATGGAAAAATTGTTGAAAAGGGACCCAAATTCTTACTTCTTCACATTAGCATAGAGTGGTGCTAAATTTCCAATAGAATTTAACGTAGAGGCTCTCAAAGGTCCTAACCTTATTCCCTTAGGGGATAACTTAGTTGTGAGACAAATATTTGAACCCATGGAAATTCCAAACATGCCATCCATATTCTCACGAAACAATGGTCAACCAATGGAAAACTTGTTGTATAGAAAACCAACTCAAATAAAACAAGCAACAATGGCCCAACAATATCAAGGAGGTCCATCCCAGTACATACCGCAAGGCAACAATCCTCCACCAAGATCTTATCTCAAAAGTAGGGATAAATCACAACAAGGTTGATTGGTTTTTGTACTTTGATGACACTTTGGTTAGAGTATATTGGTCCCTAGTAGTACTGCATATGCTTCCTAAGAATTTGATAGATAGAATTTCCTTTCTAGAAATCATATGCTAATTGAATGAGTTTGATGAGACTCATTTAGGAACAATAAGAAGCATGCTATCCTCCCCTCTACTATTATGTTTTTAGACTTTTAAGTCACATCAAGGGAGGGATTTCAATTGATTTTAAACAAGTTTCTTTCATACAAAATGAAAGTTGACAAGGTAAGGAGATGTGACTCAAAGCACTTCATTCATGATCAAAGGATAAGATTCAATGTAATGACCAAAAATTATGCAATAAAATATAGCTAAGGGAAAAACTCAAATTTCAAATTTCGATTACAACACATGACTAACTCACCAAACTTTGGTTCCAAGCACATAATTCATAAAAAGCATAACAACAATTGACCAATTACATACTATGATATATAGTTGAGGAACTAACTTGTTTAGACAATCCCAATAGGGTTTCAACTGGAGACATTGGAATCCACATCACCAAGGTAAGCTTGATTAGCTCTACAACTCTTCATTCATCAAAACTTAATTCAAGTCACAAGCTATGACAATACAATGTATCAATTTTAACTCAAAGAAAAAGAGAAAACCCTAAGGGCTAGACCTAATTCCTTGGGGGCTCATTTCAGATGGCCTTGCCTACATATATGTTTCGCAGAGGAACTGTAGTTCAACAACTTGAGTTCACCCAACTCATATTTTATTGACCAAAAATCACACATAAAAACTAGGTTTACATCACCACCAACTCATAATGGTAGTAAATGCTAAGAATGAATAGCAATGGTGAATCTATAAGGGTTCCTTCTACTATAAGGAGTGATTAAAATTACTGATTACAATGCCCCTCAAGGGCCACTTTCCAACATAGATACTCAAGAATTGATCTAGGATTAAGATAACCGAAACATATCTTGAATAGATAATTATAATTGAATTTGTGTCATTAATCCAACCATCCTAAGGTCACCATATGGCATTTATAGGATTAAGGAGTGAAAGGTTAATAGAAAAATCCACATACTAAATCTTTCTGGGCAATTCAGCCTTCATACACTTGGTTGACTAACACAAGGAGTATAACCCTTAAGTTCAAAGATCGCTCTACAAAAATTCATTTATACCTTTAATTCTTTAACTATAGAATATAAGAGTGGGTACACAACCCTTTCTAGGGTCCTCTTAGCTCAAACAGTTTCACCATTGACTGCCACCCACCTAGGTGAAGCCGGAGGTCTAAAACCTCGATATGGATAAGCATGGTTTTAAAGGACAATTTATTCATAAACAAAACACATACGCATACACAAAAATTTAATGTTTGTACTTAATGTCTGCTTCACTTCATGGCTATAATTCTAGTTAAGTGAAAAGTTTGATGGCCACCTCTAACCACGAGATGATTTACAACAATAAGATAACACAAAGAATCAAAAATTTTCTCCTCTCGACCATATTGACATCATGAAGCCTCGTGAGCTCTAGCCAAACCCCCGAGCAAGAAATATTTTAGACCCATGATGATGAAATGGGGTCTTCTCTTCAAATAATATAAACTGATATTTCAAGACAAGATTCATTTAAGCAGCTATCAAATAGTGCCATGAGTGTGAAACTTAAATCTTGCTAAACAGAGCATTTTAACAACCATGATTAGTATCAATTATTTTGTATCAAACACACACACACACACACTATAACATACAAGCTAATCTATAGTTTAAGAACGGTAACTAACTACGAGTTTCAGTTGAAGTGTAACTAACTAATATCCTTATGAGAGTTTTCTTTGCTATAACAAATAGGAAAGATATATAATCTAAGCATTAACTACTCTAACATTCAATAACTAACTTCTAGTTCCTTTTATTTTTCAATTTCAGTTGAAATGGAACAATAATAGTTTATATAACTAAAAATAACAGTTGGTTATGAACTAACCTTTCCATTAATTCCAAAATGAAAAGAACATTTAAAATAGCTATGAAATAAACATTATAAAGTGAATATATATGAAGTAAAGAAAGAGAGTTTTGAGAAAGTACAACTTGAAGGCTTCCTACTGTAATGCTTTAACAAGACTTTGTTTTCGAGGGAAGAAGCATCATCAAGGGATTTTCTGCCCAACTAAAGACCTACTGATCTCCTGTGTTTCTTTAACTGAAGAATCCTGACCCATCATGAGGGGAAGTCTATAAAGGATTTCGAAATTTACCATCATGCCATCTGAGTATGGTGTCAAGAACCTATACTACCCTGGTCAATCTCTCACTATAGGTTCTCCTAACTAGAAAGGCCATTTTGACAGGGGTATATTCGATTCTTGATGGCTAATTAATGCTTTTACAAATCATCATAACCTTGGCCAAGGATTTAATAATTTTGGCACATTTCTTGTGCCATCAACACTCTCACCCTTACTCGACATTGTTCCATTTGAAATTTTAGTTTATATAATCATTGACTCAACTCATTATTCATTCCTTTACAATCAGAGGTAATACGTTCAATTCTTACTTACAAGGAGATAGAAAGATATTCCTTTGACGGTTTCGGATAGAATCCAACAGTTAACTTAAGTTCCATTTATTTAAAACAAAGATAGAGATTAATGATATGACTAGGTTCAAGGCTTAAGAATAGAGTATGGTGTAGACTTTGACTTAAGCAATGATGAAAGAAAAAAAAAACATTTAAAGTGCATGAACGGATAAACAAGTTAGGTTCATAACTAATAAGGGGAATAAGTATTTTTGATGGAAAAGGCACTGAGATTTTGCATGGATTTAATAACATTATACTTCATACAGGATGTGAATTCAATGAAAATTCTAACCTTGTATGTCGATTACAAGAATGATGTAAAGGTCTTTTCAATGCTAAATACTTAACAAATTAAAAGACACGCAATACGTGCCTGGAGACACGAATCTATAGCTCGAGGATTCTTTTGGCATCTTCTCCCAATGAACATGACGTAAGCTACAAATAGTTTGATTCTTCACAATCTAGAGAAGAGTGACTGTGAGGATTTTCTTAAGAGCATAAAATGTTTCTTTTTCTCACATCTAAATAATAGTGATGAGTGCAAGAGAATGGAGCTCGACTAGGGAAAAATAGATAGAAAATGTGACAACAAAATACTGATTGAATGAGAGGAAAAGAAGAGTGAGTATGAGGTGAATGCGAGAGTGAAGAATGCCTTCCAAAAGATTACCCAAAGGCGAAAAAGACTCCCTGATATGCATCAACATGCCTTCTCTCTTGGGCGTTTCAATAAAGAAAGGTGGAAGGGGTGGTGGGGAGTTACCCCATCCACCATTCCCATGGTAGAGCTACCCTGACTCATTTATTCACCGCCACATAAAGATTGATAATTACATCGGCTTAATATTTTTAATTCATTACTAAATCCCAAGGTGCGCTTAAGGCTAATTACATGACTTGTAAAGGAGAACGATGTTGTTCACTTAAAGTTGACTTGGTTTAAAATTATTTAAGTGAAATATATCCCAAGGTTACGACTTCAATGTAGCCACCTTAAACCAACTTGTGGCTTGATGATAATTTGATCCTTTATAGACTACGACCTCTCCTTGATGATATTTCTCTTTCCCTTGAGGTGTTGAAAATCTTGCATCCACTTAACAAAGAATTAGGGTTAGACCATTCTTGGTATCATTTTCAAACTAAAAACACATCAACACATTCACATATATATATATATATATATATATAAATATAAGGAAATCATTCATAATTGTAGTTATAACAAATAGATTAAAAATTATTTTCCCAATTTTCACATTTTCATGAAAGGTAGTTAATCACAACTAACATAACGACCATATTATTTTTTTCATAATCTTGTTCAAGACAAAAGGGATGTAAAATACTTCTCCCCTTAAGAATCATCATCCCCGATGATTGTTTATTTAAAATTTTAGGTTTAAAATCATACATATATATAGAGTTCTTAATTGTTCATAAATAGATAAGGAAACTTTTGAAGGATTTCATCATAATCCTCCCATGTAGCATTTTCCTTTGAATACTAGTCCCACTAGACCTTGCACTGTACCACCTCGCGGCTACGTAAGCATAGCTTATGTACCTCGAGCACTCAGAGTGGATTGATTGTGATCACCCCAAGATCTTGTACCTGCAAAGAATTCCAATCAATCATATAGTCAAATTTTTCATAGTACTTCTTAAGATAAGAGACATGAAATACATTGTGCAATCTGGCGAGAGCCAGAGATAGAGCAATTTTGTATGCTACCGAGTTGATAACTTCTAGGACTTTAAAAGGTCCTACATATCTCAAGGCTAGTTTAGAGGTTTTTCAAAATTTGATAGAGCTCTTATGAGGTTTAACTCACAAGAGAACTTTCTCTCCAACCACAAACTATCTGGGGGTTCATTTTGGATCAGTGTAGCTTTTATATCGATCATTAGCTTCCTTCAGCCTTTGTCTAATTAACTTAACATGTTCCTCCATTTCCTAAAGCATCTCGGGTCCTAGAATGATCTTGTCCTCCATTATGTTCTAACTGATAAGTTTTCTACATTTCCTGTCGTACAATGCTTCAAAGGGTGCCATTTTGATAGCTAATTGATATGAATTGTTATAAGAAAATTCTACCAATGGTAAATATTCTTCCCACTTATATTGCTTGTCCAAGCAATACATTCTTAATAGGTCTTCTAATATCTAATTTACTCTTTCTGTTTGTCCATCTATTTCAAGATGATAAGTTGTACTAATATTTAGTTGAGTTACCAGGGCAGGAAATAGAGTTTGCCAAAACCTGGATCTCATCTTGGCATCCCTGTCGGAAATAATCTTTTTCGGAATTCCATGAAGATGGAAAACTTCTTGTACAAAATTTCAAGCAATCACAAAAGCCCCATATGTCAAATTTCTAGGTATGAAATGTGTTATGTTGGTGACTCTATCCATTACTACCAGTATTGCATCATGTCTGCTCCTTGTCATCGGTAAACCCTATATAAAATCCATACTGATGATTTTCCATTTCCAATCTGGTATATTTTCAGGTTGTAACAATCTTGCTAGGTGTTGGTGCTCCACCTTAACCTTCTGACATTCAAAACATCCTACAACGAATCTGGTTGCATCCTTTTTTATTCCCTTCCAAAAATATAGAGGTCTAACATCAACCAACATTTTGGTTACCCCTGGATGACCTGAGTATGGTTCTATGTGAACCTCCTTCCATACCAACTTCCTTAGTTCTATTGAGTTTGGTACATACATCATGCCCTTATATTTCAAAAGTCCATCTGCTTCAATCTGAAAACCCTCATATTTAGGCTCTTGAGAGTTTGCCTGTAGAGCTTCATGAACTTGCAAGTAGAATTCATCTTCATTCAATTTTTGTAGTACCTGAGCTCTAAAAATTTGTATTGACTGACACTGTGGAAGTTATATGTTTCTATCACCTCAGAGCATCGCCTACTCTGTTCTCCTTGCCCTTGATATAACTGACCTCAAAATCATA
>VDFB02084107.1:0-16054 GCA_007258455.2 Sequoia sempervirens | reverse complement strand
TGATATATAGACTATAAACGACCCCACCCTTTCCTTTCCTTTCCTGGCATCTCTCACATAATGAGTGTACAGAAGACTTTGTCCTCTTCCAGATGTTGAACATATATTTTATTTATATGAGGTTTGCGGGCATAAAACGCATACCAAAGCCATTAACGATCTCCTGCTTAAGCTAATGAGACCAAATCACTGTAACAAGTTTGTGTTTCCTTTCTGTCGATGCAAATACTCTTATCATTTAACACAAGATGAACAAAAGCGTACAATACCACTTCTTTCGCTTATCATTTATTTGGAGGCTACTGCATGGCTATATACTGTAATAATAAATTTTCAAAATTTAGCTTTTAATCATTAAATTGAAAACTATTTAAAAATAATCATAAATTACTACATTTAAATTTAAATTTGTAAACGATTTTATCATCTACATGCATGACAGTGCTCTATCTTCTTGCACGCAGTAGCATGAATGTGTAAAGGATACATTTATAATAATGTTATATTTTCTAAATATTATTAATAATATTTTCAAACACCAAATCCACATGCTAACAATTTATCCAGAGCTTATCACACAGATCAAACGTGATATTTAAGTTGGGTTACAGATTTTATGAGTCAAGGGATGGATCACGGCATGATTAATTTCCCACGAGAGCAAAGACGTGCTTTTCCCACCCATCTCCCATTTAGAACTTTGTGCGCAGTAAGTACATTTTCAAGTGGATGAAAACACTAACATTCTGTATTATAATTGGTGTCTCCATGTCGGCAGGGCACTGTTTTTGGGGAGTTGTCATTCATAGGGACGAGAGATAAAATAACGTCGTCATCCCATTTCTCTCTTTTGTTTTGATATTGAAGACAGTGGATGTTATTTCCGAGGAATAATGTCACCAATGGAGAAAGTAAATAGCGACTGATGCCATGGCTCTTCAGTTTCAAAAAGAAGAATTACATATGCTTTGATTTGACATTAATCTAATATTGGTTCCTGGGTCCCTCGGTATTCTTTTCTACTAGAGCACCGTAAATGATTTGTTATGTTACTTGCAAACTAAAAAATAAACCGCCCACTTCTATTCCAATTTTATATTCTTAGATGATTTTTAAATGATTTTTAAAATAATATGAAGGTGACTTTTCAAGCTGTGATTGATTTCACTTACTTCGAGATACATAAAATTGCGGGTTCCATCTCTCAAACCCTAGTGTAAAGATTAGAAGTGGTACACAGGTATCCCTTTACAAATTTATAGGCCTTGAAAAAGCTACTTGGCTTTTTTTTATATTTGCCTATGGTTGAAAAACTTACCATTGTCGCCAACTTTAGTCTTTTTTTAGAACTTGGCATCATCAATTTATATTCATTTGGTCCACTATGTTGGAACCTAAATTGGTCTAGTTTTGCTAATGCATTCTCTATCAAGGTGTTCCAATGGAAAATCAACTCTTGTGCATGGGGATCCCTTGCCCTCATTTTTCCTTCTACAAACATCTGGAGAGCCTCTAAAAATTATTTAGGCTTTTTCCTTGGCAATAAGAAGCTTAGAGTTGGATCAATGACCTTTTCAAACCATTCCATCCCTCCCCATTCTCTTGGAATATGGTTTTTTGTAGGGAATTGATCTTGTATCTTGCAAAAATACACCTAGCTTTGACTTGCTTTTAAGGTGGATATTCTCTTCTATATTTGGAAGATTTAAATTATGTTTTATTTTCCAATTTTAATATAGATGTTCATTTCTCTCTACACCAAGCCTATGGTTTTCTCTAATATTTTCATGTAGATTCAAGTTCAAGATAGTAAAGTTTCACTTGAGTTTGTTAACCTCTAGGAGTTGCTAGATGAGGGGAAATGCTCTCTATACTATTTCTAGGGTGCTTTTGAACTTTTCCTCTCCTTCGAGGGTTTGTCAATGTGGTCGTAATTAGCCTATCAAGAGAGGTCATAGATCTCAATTCAATGGGGGTCAGGCTCACAATTATTAGGTCTTTAATTCTTATGGATGGTGCAAGCCTCCTAGGTAGCCCTCTATACAACCTTCTACATCTTCACAGATATGTGGGAAGGCTAGTTAGTCAAGTTTTGACAAGTTTACTCATTTGTAACTTGTAATAGCTCTAGTTCACACACAACAACCAATTGAAGACACTCTTAAGGAGGAAGCAACACTCACTAGTTGGGAACCCATTTATGAGACTACCCTCATTAATGTTTGGGGTCTAAATCTTGATGATAAAGATCCTCTTAATGCCAACATAACATTAGTTGCTCAATTATGTTGTTTATTTTCATCTTTTCTTTGGACTTGGTGGTACTTGAATTTGTGGGCATGCCTTTCTACCAATCGAGCTTTTTTATCAAAATTGTACTATTTTAATTTCAATATAAAGTAGGAAATTTTAAAATTAAATTACATATGAGATTACATTGCTATTTGAAAATTAAGAGGGATAAATGATTTGTTAGTGTTTATATTTTAGCAATGTTTGTATTTTGAAGATCATATTATTATTTTTTTGATGCATAAGCAATATTTTTGTATTAAGTTAAAAAGGAAAATTTACATAGTGAGCCCACTGAGTGAGATTTTTTGAGTTGCCCCAACATATCAGCAGAGAACCCAACCAACACTACCCATACTAACAGCAACCACCCCTATATAGTCATACTAAAATGTCTGTGTAGGGATAGACATTCCGAACTGGAGACAACCAAACATAACTATAACAATTACCAAAAAGTTATATCAACCATCCAAGAGACCAAAAACCAGACCCATAACACCTTACATATCAAGAAGATTTTTAAACAGACCCCACCCCAAACCTGTCCACTTCCAAGAAGTCATTAGCACAGGAAAAAGCATGGAAATTTGGTACCTAATGACCATGAGGTGAAGGAGGAAGCTTAAGCACACAAAGTAGGTAATCCAATGGAACTGCCACCAATTTCCCTGTGAGCTACCAGGGCCATTCCTTTCAAATCCAATAGGAAAGGATAATATTTGATCACCTCTCCTGGCACATAGAGCAAGCGCATGTCCCATGACCTACAGATTACCATACCAAGCAAGGCCGCATACAGTGTAGCCTCTAAACCCACCAATAGATCCACATAGAAGAGTTTTTTAGCTATGCCTCGACCTCCTTTTTACCCAACCTTATTTCTAGCACGGATGCCAAGAAGTGAGATGTGATATCTATATCGAACCTGTGAGACTCATCGTCCTCCAAATAACTCTTCCCTAGAATCATCTTTACCATTGTCAACACCAAAGTGTCGTATTGCTTGAGAATTCTTTTGAGACGTTAGTATGTAATTGATCAACAAAATGTCATCTGGCTTCCAAAACTCAACAAATGAATTTGAGTAGCCATCCCAATGCTTGTAAGAGTCTTTGAAGATATTTTGACAATGGACTTCGACCTCTCCTCCATTGTTGAAGCAAAACCAAAGACTCTCACCACCGATACCCTACCAAGCTCAAATGCTACATAATTCCCAGTGATGGAAAAAGGAGAGCCTTACCAACCATAGATAATGTGAGGGTGATTGTCGTCATATCACACCATAATGGAAATGGTAGATTTTAACCATGACATGCATAATGTCATCCCAACTCCACCGCTGAGGCACCACATAGCATGAAAGGAGAGAATTTGCAAATCCCAAAGATAATTACCCAAATGTGTGCTTTGTAAATCACCTAATATTGGCATTATTATGGAGATATTATGGATGGATATGGTAAGTTTTGGTTCCTTCTATGACAACTTCGCTAGCTCCTCACCTTCCTTTTGAGTTGGTGCCACATGTAAATACGAACAAGATTTGCTAGGTTATCTTGCCAAGTGTAAATTCTATCATGTCCTAAGGAAACATTGGCCTTTCCACAAAGGAATATGTGGAAAGGCGCTCACCCATCCACCCACTTTGAAGATCATATTATTATTGTTTTTCTTTAGGTGGCTTAAAAGTTCATTAATTGAGTTGTTATTGTTGGTGCTGAATTTTTGATAGTGCATGACCATATGACGACTATCAAAGCAACATAGGGAGCTTAGTTATAAATTATTTGGTGAGGCATGTCCTCTAAAATACCCCTAGATATGGTTCTCTTCCAATCTAAAATATGATAGTGCTTGTCATTGACTTGAAATTTTCATCTTAATTAGTTATATTATTCGAGGGGTTCCCCATAAAAACATGCTTAAAGAATGGGTGATTGAGGTGTTGTCCCACAAGCCCCGATCCACCTTGATGATGTACAAAATCTTCTTAATGATGCTCATCCCAAAATAGAAGAGGGTTGATCAATAGATGTTAATGTAAAAATAATTGTAATGCTAGGAATGGTAGTGTACCACGTGATATGTCCATTTCTAATGGTGGTTATCCACCTAGAACTACTTGATGGTAATCATTTAAAAATTCAACACATAGTAAAATTTGTGTTCCCTCACATGGAAATTCATCCAATCAGGTAAATAATTCTAAGTTCTTAAAAATATCATTATTGACATTTGTGTTATCTTCTACGAAAAAATCTATTATTCACTCTCCAAGTCCTTTCCCTTAGTTTTCCAACATTTTTCTAATGGTAAATTTAGGAATTAAGAAGGAAACTATGTTCCATATAAAAAAGGACATGATTCACTGATAATTAAGCTAGGTAGTTTCAATGTCTCTTTTGATAATGAATTCTTGCAAAAATTATGTTGTTCTTGATAAGCTAGATAGCAAGGCTATGACTCTTGACTCTTGCTAATGAATATTTTCTCCTAGTATGTTCAAAGTTTGATAGACTTTACAAAAAAAATTATGCAAGAAACTCATTAAATGCTCTAGTTGCAAAAATGTGTTAAATTCATATAATAGTTGATTTAGTTGAAAATTTTGGTTGGAAATTTTTTCAAATGGTTGTAAAAATTCCATTCCTACATGGTGATCTAAAGGAAACAATTTACACGCAACAATCATAAGGATTTGTTAAAAGTAGTGAAGACCATCTAGTGTGTAGAATAAAAAAACCATTATATGGTTTTAAACAAGCTCCAAGGGCATGGTACTCGAAAATAAATTACTAATTTATATATAGAGGATTTAAAAGAAGTAAAGTAGGTCCATATGTGTATGCTAACCATAGTGATGATAGAATTTTTATTGTAATATATATGGATGATTTGATCATTACAATAGATCACACACAAAATATTAAAAAATCAAGGATAAACTCAAACAAGATTTTGAAATAATTGATCTAGGGTTGATGCACTATTTTTTGGGCATGCAAGTATGGAAAGAAGGAAGGATCATTATTTCTCAAACCAAATATGCCCTTGATGTATTGAGAAAATTTAATATGAGTGATCATAAACCATCTAATACACCATGTGAAGTAGGTTTAAAATTGAGTGCTAATTCTACTTAAAAATTGTGGATGGAAAATTGTATAGACAACTAGTTGGGATTCTTTTGTATCTAACCATAACTACACTAGATATTGATTTCATAGTTGGTATTGTATCCAGGTACATGGAAAATTCACACACTAAACATTGTAAAGAAATTAAAAGAATATTAAAATATATCAAAGGTACTTATCAACTTGGAATTGAGTACAAATATGGAGGAGAGCCTTCTTTAGTTGGGTACACAAATTTTGATTATGAAAATGACATTGAATATGTTGGTTCATCAAAAGCATCTCAAAAAGCACTATGGCTTAGAAGACTACTAAAACACAACATCCACAAGCATGTCCAACTATCATATTTTGTGATAATAAAAAACACTAGATCAAGCTAGTGAAAATCCTATATATCATGCTAGATCCAAGAATATATAATAACATCATCACTTTTTCATGGCTTGATTGAAAATCAAGTGGTTGAGTTTAAATTTTGTGGAACAAAAGGTCAAATAGTTGAGATATTTACAAAAGAACTAACTATAGTGAAATTTGTCAAATTTAGAAACTCATTACATCTCAAGGAAGTTGTTGTCTAATATAATAATTATTATAATTATTGTCTCCAAAAAGAATTTGGCGGGGTGGGGTGGGGGAGGGGGGTGGGGGAAGGGGTAGGGTGGCGGTGTTGGAGATAATGTTTATTTAAGGAATGCATATAAAAAATTCTTAGTGGTAAAGATAATATTTATCTAAATAGTATGGAATATTTCAGCATATGAAAACTTCCATTTTCTTCTATATTTTTCCTTCTTAGAGACTTCTATTAGCCATTCTAGGATCTTTTATAGATTTTTGTGAATCTACAAATACAACAACTCTACCACTATGTATCAATATGAAATCAACAAGTTGTTATGTAATTTAATTTTTGATAATATATATTGAAGTGTTTTCTATTTATTACATTCTCATTTTTCGATTTAAAATATTTTATTTGTTCTAATACAATATTAAAAATATTGTAACACTTGAAAGAGGAGATTTCATCTAGATTGCCAAAAAAAAAATAGTTTAGTCTACTTATTTTTTTTATATTAAAATAGGTTTTACTTTTTTAAAAACAACTTTAAATATATAGCCATCGCAAGAAATTACTTTGACATGTAGGGGTTGATTGTTAAATTTAGGTCTCTCACCCTACAACATCAATGGAATGTGTTTTTTTTTTTCTTAACTCACTTCCATAACTGAATCATTATCAATAGAATCTGATTTAATTGGAGATGTCTAACCAATGAAGTCATCCCCCACAATAGAGAGAAAATATGTATCATTGTTAAAACCAATACAACCCATGGGTTCATCTATATCATTATGTTGTATTGGGTAGTTTATATTTTGTCATGTGCGACCTCAATATAGAGTGTGCTATTGTAAACAAGACCAACTTCTTGAAGTGGTGATTTTCTTTCATATGATTCATTTAACCAAGTGAGGGAGGTGTGAGATCTTGAATTTTAGCTTTGAATATAATTTTTTTATTCATAACATATTGGTACAATCTTAGAGATTCATTGGTTTGACAAGAGGTAAGATAATGAAATTGTATTACAAAATTTGTTCTAATACAATTTGTGTAAGCTTAGAAAGCATTACGTATATTAAGAAATAAACAAGCTATTGCAATGGAACATCTTGATCTCTAGGTAGTATTTGATGTGTATGTATAACTATATGATAATTGTGTGAATCAAAGGAAACATGAATAATAGGTTCATGTGATAGGAATAATAGAAAAGGAAACATCAAAAGATAAATCATAAGTTCATGTGACAGTCTGAGGACGTTCGTTGGCGATGAGCGAACAAAATCGATCACTGTTGGGGGTAAACCCCTAATTGGAGACGACATATAAAAACTCTTTCTAGTTTTCTTAAAGCCTAATCTGTCAATACAAATACTCTTCATTTAACAGAAACAAGAAAAAATTAACGTACCATATCACTCCTTTCACTTACTATTTATTTTGGAGGCTACTGCAAGGGTATATACTGTAATCGTAAATTTTCCTCAAAAATTAAATTGAATAGTATTTAAAAATAATCATAAATTACTACTTTTAAATTTAAATTTGTAAAGGATTTTATGATCTACATGCATGACAGTGCTCTATTGACGTTCCATTTAAACGTCTAAATATAGTGATATAATCCTTTGGCTCTCTGTTATAATACCTATGCTCCATCTTGCACATAGTAGCATGAATGTGCAAATCATGCTATGCAATCTGCATGTTAATAAAGAGGGAATATAGATATCAGTGAGGACAAAGCATATCTGCCGAAAATAAACTTCCATAAAAATAGCTGAGAAGAAATCAAGATTCTATTCTCTGACAAAAGGTAGATAAATTTCACGAGGATTTGATAGAAATCTTAGAAATGGGAAAAATAAAACACATATGGTATAAACTAAAACCATCTTCTATGTTTGGTAGTTCATTCAGAACAATCTGTGCTGGTTATGCTCAGTTCAAACGTTACGTTTCCTTAGATCAGGTAAAAGACAGAGATATCCGAAACGTTGGACAATAAAAATCTTATTTGAGAAATACCTAAACATGTTGCAAACCACTTTCAGTTGCACGCAGCTTGGCACGGTGCAATAGCATTTATATCAACTAGTGAAAAACATGCTCATTGGATCGTGCCAAACTGCAGCTTCTGAAAGGAATGAGCATTTTTTCTCTTAATCCCCTCTGCAATGCTCGAATTAGAAGGTTGCATGGTATTTATAGGGAGCCAAAAAGATTAAAAAATTATGTGAATAGATTGCGCAAATAGGATTGGGGGACCCATGCATTGTGTGGCGGGCCACAACACTACTGCAAGTTGAATGCCATTCTCAACGCACATCTTTTTCCAAATTTTTTATTCAACAAGCCCTAAATGGATCATGACAGACTTACTTCTGCTGAAACTTTTTCAATATATTAATTATACAGCCCATTCAAGCCATTGTTTACAGTAAAAAATGCCATCATGTGGTTGATCTTTCAATTTATTTATTTAGATTAATATGAGTAAGTCTAGGGTTAAGTCAATAAGAGATTGTTTGAGACATCTGAATTATTGTGAAATGAAAGTATACGATATTTTTACATAGAAATATATTAAGTTATTATAGTAAGAACATTTTCAAGTGGATGAAAAAGTTAAATTTAATGACATTCTGTATTATGTTTGGTGCTTCCATGTCGGCAAGGAACTGTCAATCCCATTTAGCTCTTCTATTTTTCCATTCAAGACAGTGGATGTTAATTCCGTGGAATATTGTTGGCAACAGAGAAAGGAAATAGCGACTGATGAATGGCTTTTCAGTTTTAGGAAGAAGAATTATGTAGGCTTTTACGAGAAGGCTTTAACTTCAAATATTCGATGTTAATTTTGACATCTTTATATAGATTTGTGCTATTGTTGTTCGATATTGTTTTCTGCTTCTGCACCGTATATGATTTGTTATGTTTATTTTATTTATTGAAAAGAGTGTTTATATGATTTTTATAAAATGGAGTTGAATATATTGAAAAAATTCGGTGGAAACAGATTTTTTTTTTCAGAAAAGATGAAAATATATTAATAAATAATTTTAAGAAGATTACATAAGAACTTTTAAGCAACAATGATTGTGACTAAAATTATAAGAAAGAAGATCTAAGAAAGCTTACCATTGAATCCCCCCCACAAAGAATCAAAAGGAAACAAAAAAACTCGATATCAAGGAATACTATAGAAATAGTAACAATGATCAATCCATATCATTTTGAAGAAGTTTAAGGAATTGTGAAGATTGATCAAGGCATAGGGATTCCCAATCTAGGATATTCCATTGAATTAATCTGAAAAGATCATTTGGCAAGACAACCTGCAACAATATTCTATTCATGAGAAATATGAAAAAAAAACATAGAATAAAAGTTTTGAGAAAGGTGAAGAATTTTTACCACAAAAAAAGCTAACCAATAAGAAGAGTCATCAAATCTTCCTTTGTTGAAAATAAATAAAAGAAATAAACTGATCCATTACTGTCATGTTCAATACCACCAATCCTAGCTTCACCAAGATTAGCTCTAGAAGAATGATCAGTATTTCTTTTGAAAACACTCAAAGGAAGAGAGTACCATTTACCAACCCAATTAACCTTATTATAATATTTGACTTGAAAGCTAGAAGGAACCAATTCAACAAGATGATCCAAATCTAAGTTCTTCAAAATAATTATATAAGATGGGATGACTTGATTAGAATAACACTTTACTTCTAAAGTCTCTTCTAATGAGTCTAAAATATTATAGGTCAAATATAACAAATGAAACTTTGGTTTCCGTAAAATATTTGACAATTCCTCTCCAACCAAATTTTCCAGAGGATAAAGACAAGATGAATATCCTAGGAAACCAAGAGGGAATAGGTAAGAGAAGGAGGATGCCCTAAACTAGCCTAGAAATTGGAAAAAAAAGTAGCATGAATAAGGGGTTGGCTCCAAATATTCCACCATTGCCTCAAAAAACCCTTAAAAAGGGAATCTAGAAGAAAAGATAAGACACACATTCCTCATTGACTTGACAAAAAACATATTTATAAGGACCTTGAAATCCCCTCTTTCTAATATTGTCCCATGTAAGATATTTATTTTGATAAAGTTGACAAATAAATAAACTACACTTGGGATAAAAAGAATTATTCTAGATGTTTTTCCATACTAGAAAATCCTCAACCCCATTATTTTCCTCTTTTATTAATTGGTATCCACTAGAAATGGAATAAACCCCTTGAGGATCAAACCCCTAAGATAGAAAATCCTCCTCCAATGAATAAGAAGGTCAATCAACTAGAATAGAGGTAATGATGCCATGATAATCTAGATCTCCCTCCATAGGCTAATAAGTCATATCTTTCTAGTGAAAAATATAAGACTTAACCCGTCGACACCAAGAAAGGATGTGCAACTTCCTCATTCACACCAAAAGGGGAAGAAAGGAAGAGGAATCTGATTTCTCAATGTTCACATTCAAGAATATCTTAGAGACCTCAACCCAATAAAAGATATGAGAAATCTGATTGTAAGATATCCTTGAAAATGGATGAAAACAAGAAATTTGGTCACCACCAAGTGTAAACTTTGAAAATGCAAAGTGTTTGAAAACACAACGTAGTATGCAAAAAGACCTAAAAAGATAAATAGAAATGCAAGTAAAAAAGACCAAGAAAGAAAAATAGAAAGTTTGCACTTGTAAATATGTTGAAGACTAGAAATTTTGTTGATTCTAAAATTTTGACCTAGTGGGACTCATATGCCATTTTGGGCGAATCAATCCCAGATCTAGAAAATTGTATCGAGGCCTTTTTTAGCCAAATGGGTATCTGAATATATAGAAATCTTTGAAAAACATGTACAGTGGGACTCATACACCACTAATGGCAGATGAGTCCACTTTGGCTAATCTGAAAATCTGAAACTGGAATATGAAGCTCTCAGTCTACTCTTTTTGCCCCTCTAGGTGTTTAGATCTAAAACCCAGATTTATGAGGCTATAAGTGACATTTTGTGTAGATTTTAACCTATCCAATGAGGAGATGATTTCAACAAGTTTGCAACTTATTCTTCAATGATTTTCAAACCTTCAAAATACCTAAATATGCAATTACACAAAGGAGAGAGAAATATTGAATATTAGGGAATAGGGGTTTGCCTTGGTCAAACCCCTTTAAGGTAATTAAACAAAGTGAAGAAATAAGATGAAGCATGAACATGAAATGAAGGAATTATAAACTTTCCATGATGATAGATCTTGAATTTCTACAACAATGGATGAAGAATTTTCCCTTTAATGCCTTAGAAGTGGTCTTGAATGCTCTCTAAATGACCTAACCCTTGCTTGATTGGCTTGAGATGGAGAATGAATGATGAATGAAATTATGAATTAGGGTTTAAAAGCTTTTTTATATAGGCAATCCACCTAAAATGCCTGTTAATTTGATCCCCAAGGCCGACATCGAGGAAAATTAAACTTAAAACCCAATTTTTCCCACTCAAACCTGGAAAATGGCAGAAATGGGACTCATTCGCCCAAAGTGGCAAATGGGTCCCACAATGATCCTTTTATCAGCTGGGATGTCAGGGAGTGAAGAATTTTAGTTTTATGTTGATTTTATCAGGTCTTTAATCAAAATAAGCCTTGGGATGCACAATATGGGGTCATAGGGGCCTATTAATGATGATGTAAAGGGAAATTAAGGCTAGGGACACAAATGTCAATGTGAAAGTGTGATTAAATACACTTTACAACATTAAAATGAGGTCCATATAGCCTAGAAAGGCACAACATCTAATGTGAATGTGTAAAACACATTACAACACTAGATTAAGATTAGATTTAATTTACAAGCCTTCTAAATTAATGTGAGAATATGATTAAATACATTTAATAAGATTGAACTAGGGGAAAAATAGGTCCATTAGATTTAAATGCTTAATAAAAGTATAGAAAAGTGTGAAAGTGATTTGCAACACTTTATAACACCTTTACAAGACATTGATAAATGCATTTTATTCAGTTTGCAAGGGACCAAGACCTAATGTGGATGTGTAAAACACCTCACAACACTAAATCAAGGCATCATTAAGTCCAATTTATCATTAATTATTCCCAAATCAAGCAATTTTCCTTTTTTCTACGCTACACCACCAAATAATAATCCTTAAAATAAAAATTTAGAACAACTAGCATCCATAAATATCTTATTCAAAGGGCGAAGAAGATGGAAGAGAAAATTTAGTAATGAAGATTGCATGAATAAGTCCAAGAAAAAGTTTGATAACTTGACTTTACAATCCGAAAAAGGCTTCTCTTAACAAAAGAACCACCCTTCTTGATGGTATTATAGACTACAAAACCTTGTCATGTTTAGCCCAAAGATGAATTTGTTGAGATAACCATGTCCAACAAATTTTGCATCCAAAGCTTCAATATGAACTACATTTTTTATCCCAAGACCACCATTATTTTTAGGTCGGAAAACCCTACACCAACCCAATCAAAATCCATTTTTTAATGTCTAGATTCCCTACCAATATAAATTTCCTAGAAAGAGAATCAAACTCTTTTAAAAAAAATTTGTAGTTGAAACAACTAAAAATTTATGGATAGTAAGAGCTTGCAAATTAGACTTATAACCAACAGAAATTTCAATGATCGACTTGCATCTTATATAAATCAAGAATCTTCCTCCATTTTAGATCATTAGGAAGACCATATGAAAGAGGAATATTGAGATAATCTATAGGAAGTTATCCTATTTTGAATCTGAAAATAAAAGAAACAATTTTTTGTTTGGAAAAATAAGTATTAAATAAAAATATATTCAACTTATCTTCATTGTTTTCTAGCCCGAAGCTATCAAATGCAAATATAAAGTAAGTTAATAATTAATAGCCTCCTAAATCTTAAAAAATCTCATCAAAAAATATCAGCCACAAATTGAAGATGATAAGTAGTTACAATTTCTCTAACCACCTTCCAAAGATAGATAACACCATTAACTCTTTGGTGAGTGTGAAAACTTCTCAAACCATTAGAAATAAGGATAAAAATATTAGGGGGAACATGATAACTTTTTTGCATACACTTTTAGTTGAGAAAATTAAAAACACTCACTTCTAAACTAATTTAATATTTTTGAGATTTTCAAATAAAATCTATAAAATTACATTTGATATTCAAGAAATGTAATTAAGAAGGTTGGGAAATTTTTAGGGTTTAGGTTTAATATTTTCATTTTTTATTTAGAGCATATTATTCTTTAGGTTACTATTTTTTACTATTTTTTTCATTTATTATAAGATCTCTTTTTTTCCATAGTTATAGGAATTATTGTTTCTCTTTAAATAGCCTCAAACTTTCTTAATCAAATATTTTATATTAGTATTCATTTGATTGTACATAAGGATGGTTCATTTTTAAATCAAATTTAGGAGTTCATTTCTAAAGTTTTTTCATGAGGTATGAATTTTGAAACACTTCTAGATGTGGTTCTTCGCATTATAAATTTTGATAGTGTTTCATTGGTTGATAATTTTATCTTAATTATTTTTTTCAGGAGGACCCTCCTAAAAGTATGCTTAATTAATGGTTGTTCAAGGAATGGATCCCACATGGGGTCAACCTTGATACTATTTATAAATGTACGAAGGGGTTTTCCCTTTTTCTTATTTGTTGAAGCTAGTCACATGAAAGACATCCTTAAACATGACCCTTGGTTTCTCTGTGTATTTTTTTCAAATTTTGGATATGAGAATTTATTATCTTAAAGGAGATATCTCTTTGTGTTTATTTTTGAATAGAGTTTCATGGGTTGCCTTATCTTATGGTGAAATTTTCTATCCAAAATATCAAGCTTGGTAGGTAATGTCATTTCAGTTTGAAACAAGGGAAAGTAGTTGTTCTATCTTTTCGAGAGATGGAAATAGGAGGGCCTATTTCACTCAAGTTTCACTCAAGGATACCTTAGATGTCTCAAGTTAATGATAGAATGAGGGAAAGAGATCTGTAATAGGGTGTCCTAGGGTGTGATTAAAGGTATAAAGTGGGTTCACCACCAAGCTAGGGCTTGGAAAGACAAGTAACATGCAAAACCTAATGATGTGCAAAACTTAAGTAAATGACCTAGAAATGAATGCAAATCAGAACAGTAAACTAAGAAAGTACAGGGGTGCACCTGGAAACTTGTAGAAGCTTGAAATAAGGTCTGAAATGATGAAAATGTTGATTTTAGTGCTCACTAGGACTCATATGTCAGGTTAGACGGTTTAGTCCTAGATTAGGGTTTTTGGATAGGAATAGAAATATGACAATGATAATTTTGGAACTCTTGAAATATGGAAAAATCCCTATATTGGGACTCATAAGCCAAAAGTGGCATATCAGTCTCACTTAGATTTTTCAAGGGGGTCAAAGTCTAAATCTACTCTCATATCTCTACTCTTCCTTCCAATCCTGATTTTTGTATCTGAAATGCTAAGTTATACTCTGTAGGTGTCTTTTAGTGATCTTGTAAACAGGGTGACAACTTTGAAAACTTTGCAAACTTGAAAAATTCTTCGAACCTTGCTCTTGAATGTATCTTCAACCTAGATCTACAAATCACACACCAAAGAGAGGGAAAAATGTTGTTTTGTTAATATAAAGGGGTTTTCCTTGGTCAAACCCCATTTTGGTAATCAAACCTTAAAATGAAATGAAATAGAAAAGATGAATGATGAAAAAACAAAAAGAAAGGTTACAATTCACCAAATCCTTGAATAGGATGCTACAAACATGTGCGAAATGGCTAGCATGAATGTGGATCTTGAATCTTGGTTGAATGAAATAAATCTTGACTTGAATACTTACTTGAATCATAAGAACCTACATCACAAATGTTAGCTCAAAAACAAATATGATGCATGATGACTTTGAAATGATGCTTAATACTTGAATGATGCTCTAAAATTATTGATAATAAGCTCTTGAATGCTCTTGTAAACTCTTGAAAGTGATCTTATGATAACTTGGTTGCTTGTTAAGAGGAAAATATGTGAAATAACCTTGTATTTATACTTGTTTATGCCAAATTTCCCAAAATTATAACACTACAACTCGACATCAGATCTAGGAGAATAAAATCATGCCAAGAATTTGAATTTAAATTAGGTCTAAGCTAAGTAGGACTCATATGCCAGTTGTGGCGTATAAGTCCCATTAGGAAAATCTTGGGACATATTTTTCAAGAAATGCTTGGTTAATGTGAAACTCAGATCTAGGCCCCAAAACCTAGGTGAGGCCCATATGCCCAATGTAGCATATGAGCTAAAAATAACTAAATTTGGGCCATACAATCCAAAAAATTTGAATTATGATTTGTCAATCGATGTATGTCAATATTATCCTTGGAAAGATGCATTAATTAAGTCTTGTGGGTATAAAATAAGGCCAATTAAATTATAAAGAAGCTCAATTAATTAATAAAAGCTCTAGATTAGTGTGAAAGTGTATGAAAAAACCTTACAACATCCTAAATAAGGCACAATTCATTCCATTTAGTTCAGAAGGACCCAAAAAGGTGTGAAAATGTAGAAGGGTACATTTTTCTACACTACATTTAGCCCCCAGTTTAGTGAGAGGAGGAAATTGCTTCAAACTCACACTAAAGTAGACAAAATTGCATTAAGAGGGATTCAAATGTACCAATGCTAGTAATTGAATCATAGATTTTATGTCTTCTATGGACTACTCTTGCACTCTTAGGATCTTTCACGTAAAAATCAATGTTGTTTAGTCAAATTAGGAAATGGATGATGTGATTAAGGTTAAGTGAGGTGATATAAGTGTAGCTAACTGAACTAATTGACTGATTATGAATGCAAAACCTAAGGAATGTACAATTTTTGAAAACACAATGTGATATGCAAACATGAACTAAAGTATGAACAAATGCAAAACAGAATTGAAAGAAGGCTGAACAGAGTGCACCTAGGAAAATAATGTTGAATCTGGAGTGTCCTGAATGCTGATAGAAATTAGTGAAAATAAC